>JAPYZI010004156.1:0-17749 GCA_030523105.1 Ophioninae sp. A BG-2022a
CCATTTTTTTTGTTGCCTTTCTCCCTTTTCTTTTTTCTACCGGTATACCTCATTCCGCCGAGAACTATCGCGCCGAGAAATATATACTTCGCGGAATGGGAGATTTTTTTTTCTGCCTCGTTCGTTCGTCTTTTCTCTTCTTCTTTCTCTGTCTCTCTCTCTCTCTCTCTCTCTCTCTCTTTTGTCATCCCGTTGAACATCGTCGGCGATTGCAGCATCGCCTCGTTTGTCCGGTTCGAGTTTTCGATTCTTATAATTGGAAGAAGGAGCGACGGTCAGCGATAAAAAAAAAGTAGCGATCGTTCGAGGAACGTCGTCGATCGAAGCAACGTCGAAGGTACGTGATAACGCTAGTTTCGCAACGATTTTACGGAACCACGAGTGCCATTTTCTCGAACGTTCGATTTTACCGATAATTATTTTGAAAAACTATTTATCCTCGATGATTTTGATTATCCTTACAGCTGACGCGATACGAATTTTTCCGAAGGGAACTTTGTACGTAAAGCGATTGTTCGTATATATATATATATGACGTAACGGTAAGCAGAAACGGCGCCAGAGTCATCATCCGAATAACGCGAAGCTCGATCGGTGGCCGAGCAATGCCAGGTTTGCTTCAACGGTGTAACAGTGCGTTTCTTAGGTATCCACGAAGCGAAAGCATCGGCCAAGACGATATACGCCTATTGTGGACGTATACGTATAAACGTACAGGTATACGAGTGTCCAATGGAAGGTACAGAAGGTTGTAAGGGATGGCCGACGCCTTTGGAAATGCGTCGGTTGCCTGGCACTAAGTACAGACGTTCTCTCGCGAGGGCCACCGTCGATATACCACCCCTAACTAACCTCCAACCTCCTCCCTGTCTTCCTTGGTCCGATGTCGTTCGTGGGTGTTGGAAAGGACCCAGATATACGTATGAATACACGTGCAATAGTGTGCTATAACTGTAGATGCTGTACAGAGAGAACGCGCAAGGGACTCTGAGAATACCTACCCCCAGTGGTGCGTATATACGTACATATACATATACATATACATATACATATACAGTGTGTCCGGGTACGGACTAGCGATATTCTACATACTTATAAAATAGCTATTTTAATATACAAATGCAATGTTTTGTTGGGTCCGATCCATCACCGCGCTAAATGGCAGCCATTTTGATTTTTTTAATGAAATTTTTCTACGTGTGTACAAAAAATATCATATCTCGAAATATTTTGTTTAGGTTTGTTTGGGTTTTTTGGGTTTTTTGGGCTAGATGACAGCGATTTTGATTTTTTTAATGAAATTTTTCTACGTGTGTACAAAAAATATCATATCTCGAAATATTTTGTTTGGGTTTGTTTGGGTTTTTTGGGTTTTCTGGGCTAGATGGCAGCGATTTTGATTTTGTTAATGAAATTTCTTTACGGGTGTAGAAAAAATATATCTCGAAATATTTTGTTTGGGTTTGTTTGGGTTTTTTGGGTTTTTTGGGCTAGATGGCAGCGATTTTGATTTTTTTAATGAAATTTCTTTACGGGTGTAGAAAAAATATATCTGGTGTAGAAAAAATATATCTCGAAATATTTTGTTTGGGTTTGTTTGGGTTTTTTTGGATTTGTTTGGGCTAAATAGCAGCCACTTTGATTTCTTAAATAAAATTTCTCTACGTGTGTACAAAAAACCCCATATCTCCCAATATTTCGATCTCACTGCGATAAAAAAAATAACTTATTCGATGGGTAACCGTGCTGTCCGTCATTTACCCTGAACAGTGTGCTTGCTATCCACAAACTTACGAAAAAAAAAAAAAAAAAAAAAAAAAAAAAAAAAAAAAAAAAAAAGAGGAAAAAAAAAAAAAAAAAAAAAAAAAAAAAAAAAAAAAAAAAAAAAAAAAAAAAAAAAAAAAAAAAAAAAAAAAAAAAAAACAAAAAAAAAAAGAAATCGTTTTGATGTCAGTCACGAGTGCTCGCGGCGTTTCTCCATCTCGGGCAACAAAACACACGCATGTGACTCTTTCCACGCCCTCGCCGCTTCCTCCGCGCCACGCACCTCGTGGTCATATGACTCACTATTTTTTCCCTCTTTGTACTCTTATTTTGGCGTGTATCTCCGCGTGACGTTGAGTCAGAACGATAACATTCTCTTTTGCTCCGCCAGTTACCCCCCCCCCCCCCAACCCTCCTCGCCGCCCCTAAAACGAATTTTATCGAAACCGATGGTCGTTTCGTAATAACGAACGAAAGATCATTGACGTCAAACCGACGCGTCCTCTCGTTTATTGACCGTAGATCAATGCATCAGTAAAAACCGAAACGCCCGCTGTTCGTTTCTACTAGCTTCGTCTCCCAGACGGGTCTCGAGATTACGGTAAAATCCGATAGATGGCGCGCGGACGGTCCAGAATAAAAACATTTTTTTTACCGACCCCCAACGTGTGGCGCTGTTATCAAAAAGTAGCGTGACAGATAACTCGTTTATTACGAGTCCGAAGACACGTATGCACCGATCAGGATTTCCGTAGAATATTAAGGGAGTGCTACGAGTCCTCCGAGGTCGAGAAAACGTTTAAAATGATTTTATTCACATATATATTGATTTGCTTTCGATCGTATCGATTATTGGTATTATTTATCTTAAGGGATCAGATTCGTAGCGAATTATTCGTTTATTACGTATTAATAGGAAAACTAAAAATTGAAAAAAATTGAATTCTCGATTAGCAAAAAGTAGTTTTCCCCACTTATTTGTAATGACATTACTACCGTAGAAACGGTGCTGAAAAAACAGGCGGTTTTTCAATTGCTGGAATTTAAAAAAATCCACAAACGATCCGTCTACATCGGAAACAAAATTCAAACCTGGAAGTTGAGAAATTTAGGTTAGATCGCTGCGCGTGCGATTCGTAACAAACCTAACCTAAAATGACTTCTCTCGATTCGGGGCAATCGAGGAAACCTAACCTAAATCCGGTCGAACGTCATTGGCTCGAAGTGCTCGGCTTTAGAATTTTATTACGAAAAAATTGAACGATCGATATAGCTCAAATATCGATTTAAACAAAATCCACAAACGATCCGTCTACATCGGAAACAAAATTCAAACCTGGAAGCTGAGAAATTTAGGTTAGATCGCTGCGCGTGCGATTCGTAACAAACCTAACCTAAAATGACTTCTCTCGATTCGGGGCAATCGAGGAAACCTAACCTAAACGTCACTTTTATCATTGAAGTGTTTTTCCCGTTTGTTTTGTTTATTTTTTCGAACGGTTTCCGTCCCAAATTGAATTTACGGGTACACACGAAAAAGCGCGCGCATCGCCGTATGTTTTTCTCATAGGTTAGATCGTTCCCGGGTAATATTTGAAAATCGAAGTAACGCCTGGCGGAAATAACTTCCCGATAAATGGGAGGTTAAACGAGACAAATTATTTCTCGCAGGCTTCACAATTGGAGTTGTATACGAGCCGGAAAAATTCTATTTTTGCGCGAAGATACGTTCTGTCGGAAATAGTTAAAAAAAAAAACTGTGCATTATTTTGTGCAAACATTACGAAATCTGTGAAAACGGTGCGCGCGCACGACCAATGACGATAAATTCAGACGGACCTTCACGAAATTTTAACATTAACGAAATTACCCGATGAACTTCGTACCACCTAAAATTGATTTTAATACTTTTAATTAGCAATTATTATTAAAAAATCATCCGGTTAACATTTTTTTTCGTCTGGTTCTATCGAATCAACGCATACCAGAATTCACATGCAGCTATCACGTGACCTTGCCAAGGTCGAGTTAATTTTTCATAGAAAAATATTCACAAATAAAAGAAATATTGTTTCAACAATACAAAAAAAAAAAAAAAAAAAAAAAAAAAACTTTTCGTCGCGCGATCCGAATGACGATGGAAAATCAGGCGTGAAAAAAAAAAAACGTTCGTCCCTGCGATGGGTAACGATCGTCGCGAGCGTTGCAAAAAGTCACAACGTTAAGCGGGAGTATCAATTAAATAATTAACGGCTGCGGGCAATTTTGCGACTATTCGCGACGTTCGTTTTACTCGTCCGTACTGCTGTTGTGCAAACACCTCGATTAACATAAAACTTATGCTTCCCGCTGGAGTTACATGACTCGAAACGTTTGCTCTTCGGTGGATTGTGCAAGCGACTCCATCGGAGTTAAACGCTTATGATTTCTTCTCCGTTCAACCGTCTTCGCTTAATGAACGTTCCATTTTTCATCTTCGCGATTGTTGTTTTTTTTTTCGAACGATTAGCGACGTCAGTATTCGCCAGAAATTATCGTTTAAAATTCATGAATAAAGTTTATGCACTCTTGTTGAGTAACAATTTATGCAAAAGTGAACGTTTATGCAAAATTGAATATTTATGCATAAGTGAAAATTTATCGTCCTCCCCCTTAACAAATTCCCGATATTATTCGCCCTGTTATTCACTTGCGAACTCGACTGAACAAATTCCTTCGACCGATTTTACTTACGTGTTTAAAAAAAAGAAAAGAAAAACGATTTTTTTAAATAAAAAATTTAATTAATTGAAATTAAATTTTATTTTCAAATGTAATCAATTGCTTACAATTAAAATGTTCTTTCAATATAAAAATATTCATATTTATATATATATATATATATATATATATATATATAGTTATATAAATGCATTTTTGTATATTTTTAATAATTATAAAGAGCTTTTAAAAAATTGTAACATTCTTTTTTGCAAAATGCAAATACGATATTCTGTTTGGGTTTGTTTCGATTAAATGAACAACAATAAATTGTTTCGACCAATAATAATAATAAAGTCAATAAAACAATCAATTACAACGACAGAAATATCAATAAAAATAATTAAAAGTCATTAAAAAATATAAACGAACTAACATTTGTTTATAATAATTAATTTAAAATAACAATAATAACGATGTTATCAACAAATTTATCAACATCTTTTATCATGAAGCATTTGGCAAATCAAAAGCGAATTGACCACGAGATCGATATTACACGTGAGTTAAAAAACAGGAGGAATTTGCAGATCACGCACTCCGCTGTTTTGTACGCATAACGAATCAAACGGCTATTTTGCTATTCGCGATTCAATACATTATGGTAGGTCGTGCTTGGCTCGCGCAATTACCACTGAGAACGAGGAAGCACACACGTGACGGGCTCGTGATCGATCCATCGAGTGGGAGCGTTTCTCAAAGAACAGGAATGAAAGAGCAGACCGAAAGAAAAAAAAAAAAAGAATCGTAACGGCGTCGATAACGCCGGAGGAGATATTTTCTAGGATAGAGATAAAAGTTTTAAAAAGTCTGTCGGTAAAATAGGAAACGTTACGGAACGTTACTGGCCGCGAGAATTTTTATCGCGAGCACGTTTCATTATCGACAACATTGTGATACTTCGGTTGGGTCGTTTGGTTAGCTATACAAATGTGGGAATCGTACACGAGGTTTGTTCGAAAAATATGATGACTTTTTTATTTTTGTAGAAAAATATTGATTTGTTCATCTTGGAATTCCGAAAATTTTAGCGATTCCCAAAGTTTCGAGGATTTTGAGAATTTCAAGAATACTAAAGAATTCAAAAAATTTCAAGTATTTTGAAAATTTTGAGAACAGCGATAATTTCCATAAATAAAATTATTCAGAGAATTCTATGAATTCAAAGAACTCCAATAATTCTATGATTTTCGGGATTCCGAGAATTCTTATAATTTCGAAAATTCCAAGAATTCCAATATTTTCTAGAATTTCAAGAATACGATAAATTGCCAAAAATAAAATAATTCTGAGAATTCAAATAACTCCAATAATTCGAAGATATTTGCGATTCCACGAATTCTAAGATTTCCGAGTTTCCGAAAATTCTCTTATAATTTCGAGAATTCCAAGGATTCCAATATTTTCGAAAATTCCTATAATTTCAAGAATTCCAAGGATTCCAATATTTTCAAAAATTCCTATAATTTCAAGAATTCCAAGGATTCCAATATTTTCAAAAATTCCTATAATTTCAAGAATACCAAGGATTCCAATATTTTCAAAAATTCCTATAATTTCAAGAATTCCAAGGATTCCAATATTTTCAAAAATTCCTATAATTTCAAGAATTCCAAGGATTCCAATATTTTCGAAAATTCCAACATTTACGAAAGTTCCAAGAATTCGAAAAAATTTCAAGATTGCCGAAATATTTGAGAATTCAAAAAATTTCGAAATACCGGACCGGTAATGAGGGCAAGGGAATTTTACCGCAGATAAAACAAAAAATGACGTTCACGTGACAGCGCGAGCTGTGCGAAAGATGAAAAATCAACGTGACGTGAGAGTGCAGGCATCACGTGGGCCGACTGGTGAGGAATGTCGAAGTTGACGGGTCCACGTGCGCGCGAATAACGTATCGGTAAAACAGAACGCGCCCCCGTTCTCCGCGGAGTCACGCGAAAATTTAGAACAAAACGTAGCGTTAAAATTTTGGTTCGGGGGGAGGGAAAATTTTCTACGGAATTTTCGCTAAGGAGAAACGATCGAAGCCAAAATAATTTTTGGCCACGATCCAGTATGCACGACGAGATGCACTTGCAGCCAAAAAAAAAAAAATAAAAAACAAGGATGGGAACGGCAAGAGAGACGGACCGATATTTCGGTACGATGACGATGTCGTCGACCAATAGGGCGGTTTCTTCCCATTTTTTCGTCGTTCCTTTTTGCACGTCTCGTACTTGCGCAATAAAATACAAGGTCGATTAGGAACGATCCCCCGAGCGCCCCTTCAGTCGTGGGCTATCGCTCGTCCTACGATGTCCGGAAGTTCCCGGGCTGTTACCGTTGACGAAAAATCACGTGATTTCCGGTTTAGCATTGCCAGCTTCTTTCAGGTAGTTGCTTTTCTTTCAACGCGATCTAATTCGAGATGACGATTGCGATAATTGTCAATTTTCAAACTTTAACAAATTATAGCGTTTATGAGTTATAAACAATAATTCGTTACGAAGCGACGAAAGAAATTTTGAAAAGCACAAAAAAAAAGGACTATTAGTTTACTTGCTGTGGCATACTGATAACGAAATTGACTTCAACTACTAATTTTTTATACTTATCTTTCTGCTTTCTATTGTTTATTTGTTTTTATGGTTTTTCTCAATTATTGTCGTTTATAATAAAATTACGTCACCTTCGTGGCGAAGAAAATAATGGGCTGGTTGATTTAATATTAATTAACACATTTATGAATATATGAGTGACAAGCGTAACAAATATTTTCTAATTTTATTAACACGTTTTTTTATTAAAGTTTATTTATTAATATATGGATAACAAAAATAACACGTGAAAATATTTAACAATATTTCAAAACATCCACAGTATTTTTAAATATTATGAAAAATAAAAACAATTGAATTTTTATAAAATTTTATTAATTTTTCTTAACCGTTAATACTTTTTTTTATTACGAATGTGATAGAAAAAATATTTTTAAATATCCGCAATGCTTAAAAATATTTAAAAGCTTTAAGATATTACTATTTTTCAAATATTTCAATCTTTGTAAAAATTGTTAAAAATTTCATTCGCATCGAAAAATACGGATCGATGAAAGAGAGATAACGATAAAACGATAAAAAATTACCATTTGTTTTTATGGTCCGGGATGACGTAACGATCGGTTGAAAAAATCGAAAGTACGAAAAGATCGCGAACGAGACGTCACTCGCCGTGGTAATGAACAATTCCGTCCAGGGGACGATTGTCACGGGCAAAACGCGCCCGGCTATTTTAGCCCGGGAAATTGGGGCCAGTAACCGTACTCGCGTTCGACATGCGCCATTCCCATCGCGAGGGAGCCCACGTGTACGCGACCCGAAGCCCGGAACGTTATTCATCCTCGCACGTGACGAGCCCCGTTCGTAAAACCGCGCGCCACGCTTCCGTAGGGCTTCGAGCTTTCCCGAAGGTTAAAGCGATTAAAAGGAGAACGAAGAGAAAAATAAATGATAGAGAGAGACGACGAGGAAGGTAGAGGAGAAGAGAAAACCGCGAGGAACAATCGATGACACTTATAAGAGAGCGGGATGACGTTCTCCAACGTTCATTTGGTGGTCTCGTATCCTCGGTGACGGACAAAAATGGATTTCACCCACAAGAGGATTTACCAAATATTGTCATCGATCCTTGAACCCCTCGAGAGCGTTTTGGCAAACGAGGATCGCGCCCCCGCCGACGAGGACAGTGATTAATATCGTTTATTTTTTTCCCTCGTTCGTTTATTTATTTATTTATTTTTTTTTCAACGTAATAAACAATTTTTCGACCATGCGAGCGAAAGTTGTTTATCGTGATAATAAACGTGTAAACGTTTGCCGATACTCGATCTTCAATATTGGAATATAATCGAACAAAAAACGAGAGGAATAATAATGAGTCGGACGCGGTGCTGCCGATCGAAATCGGATACCGATTTTTACGCCGCGAAGCTAAACGTAATCGATCGTTTCCTCGAATCGAAAAACTCCCTCGTGAAAGAATCGAAATACACTTTCTTGCCCGTGAGTGACACGAGTCTTCCTTCTTTTGTTTTTCCTGGACGAGAAAACTTTCCCGATCTTTCGAACGTGGCAAACGATTTTATTTATTTATTTTTTTTTTTTGTTCGGTTTCGGTCTGTGCAGTGCGAAAGAAGTGGAAATTTGGATAAGGGGGACGAGGATGAATGCAACGAGGAGTCGTTGAATTATTGGCCGGGATGCGATACATCGATATGGATGAGATCGTGCGAAGAGGAAGTCGTTTTACCGATCTCCGGTCACGTTACCGGCGTCGTACCCAAATGGCTATGCGGTACTCTCCTTCGAAACGGACCCGGAAGCCTCAAAGTTGGCGAGCACAGATTCAATCATCTCTTCGATAGTTCGGCACTTTTACATCGGTAAGAAAATATCACGTTGAAGAAAAATCGAAACTTAACGATTGGAAGGAAGATCGGTAGAAAAAATGTGAGAATAAAGATCGGTACGAGAATCTTATCAATGGGAAGAATAATCGAGAAGAGAATCGTATTCACGGAAACAAGATCGGTAGGAAAATCTTGACGTTGCGAAAGGAAGATCGGTAAGAGAATATTATTCATGAGAAAACAGATCGGTAAGATTCTTTTGCCAATGGAAAGAAAGATCAGTGAGAGAATTTTATCAAGGGATAAAAATGGGTAAGAGAAACTTATCGATGAAAAAAAAATCGGTAAGAAATAATATCGATAAGAAAGATGGAAAAAACTTTACTCGTGAAAAAAAAAGATCGGTAAGATTCTCTTACCCATGAAAAAAAGATTTCCAACGATCTCTTACCGATAAGAAAAAAAAAAAATCGGTAAAATTTCTTACCGATGGCGAAAAGATCGGTAAGAGAAACTTACCGATCGTAAGAAAGACCGCTAAGTCCCTTTGATCGATCTTTCTTCCCATGAACCCGTCTCGCGTTAATTGTCCGCGATCTCGTTTGTGTTGGCCTCCGATCGAAAGCCAAATACTGGGACGCGGCCCGAATTAGCCGGTCACAAGAGGAATCAAATCTTGTCGCTTACAAATTGGCCCGATGCGAGTCGGGCGAGAAGTCAATTTCGGCTAAGCGGGAAGTGCTAGTGAAAGTTCCTAGAATAAAATTAATCGAGACTAATAATTCAAGGTCGCGAGGGGAAGATCGCGCGGCCGTTAGATTCAACCGGTTCTCCGAGCTCACCCTGAATTCATTATTCAATTTATTCTTCCGCCTCGTCGTGTCGCATTAATCGCAATTGATCTTTGACTTCAATTAATATCTTTTGGACTCATTGCTGTCACTTTGTTTTTCGCATTTTCATTTTTTTTTTTTTTGTATTCTTAAAATTCACGAAATTCTTGAAACCTTTGGAATTGCTGAAATTCTCGAAATTCCAAGATTAATAAATCAATATTTTTTTTACAAAAATAAAAAAGTCACCATATTTTTCGAACAAACATCGTATATGATTCCCGCATTGTATCGCGTACCAAATGACCCAACCGAAGTATCACAATGTTGCCGCGAACCATAAATTGAAAGAAGTAAAATATGTCTTTTATTTTTCAATTATTTGTTTTTCCTGGTCGTCAGTTTCGAAATATCGGAGGGTAGCGTGACGTATCAAAGAAGGTTCGTGCAGACGGACGTGTACAAAAAAAATCACGAGGCTAAAAGAATCGTCGTGACGGAATTTGGCACTAAAGCCGTTCCCGATCCTTGTCAAAGTATTTTTCGAAGGTAATTTTTAATAAATGAAATACAATTGATATATATATATAACCAGATGAATATTATCTGGTATTCATAATAAATATCATTGATTCAAGACACAGGCAGGAAACAGCGTACTGCAAGTGATTTTTCATTTTTCATTTTCCTCCTATTCAGCGTAGCAGCAGTATTCAACCCCATCGAAAATATGTCGGACAATTCGATGATATCTGTTTATCCTTTTGGTGACGAGTTTTACACGTTCGCCGAAGCGCCGATAATTCATCGGATCGATCCGAAAACTCTGGAAACTCGAAACAAGGTAACAAAAAAATTGACCAATTTTTATAATTGAAATTGAAATAAATAAAATGTAAAAAAGAATTAAATTAGTATGAATTAAATCAAAACGTGAATGAATAAAATCAATGCATTTCTATGATCGGTAAAGTTTCGAAAATTTCAGGAGCAAAAAATTATTGGATATTCGTTAGTGCGTTTTTCCCACGCTGGAAATTCCAGTAAATGGGCAACGCGTATGAAAATCCAATATTCAATATCTATATTTAAAATACCTTCGAGTTCCGAGAACTAATTAGTTGATGTCTTAAAATCAGGTGAACCTGACGAACTACGTGGGCATTATCAATCATACGTCCCATCCGCACGTGATGAACGATGGAACGGTTTACAATATGGGAATGAGCATAACGTCAACCGGCCCGGCGTACAACATCGTTCGATTCTCTCCCAGCCGTATAACGATAGGTAGTAAACAAAAATTGCTCGTAAATAAAATTCTTGTTTCTTTGGTAAATAAAAGAAGTGTAAAAAAATGCATTTAAAATACACAATAATTCCAAGAATTATGCATTTTTTTGTATTTCCTAGATCGTTTTTAATTAATAAATTAAATTCACAAAGGTCTAACCATTATTATTGATAAATTTTCGTACCATTTATTTGACGTCTAGTTATCTATAAATTATTTATTATTTCATGTATTTTATTAATTCAATTTACTTTTATCCGTTTAGTGAATCAAGAATTATTATGTGAATAAACATCAAATTGATTATCATTTTTGTATACTGATTAATAATTAATATTTTTATTATTAGTTTATTATTTTTAATTTTATTATACATTAATCAATGTAATAATTAATCAATAACGTTTTAACGAATAACTAAATCAATCAACAGATGATTCCGGGGAGGAGAGAGAATTGTCGATGTTCGATCAGGCAACAATAGTGGCAACAGTACCTTCCCGATGGATTTTCAACCCATCCTATATGCACACGTTTGGAATAACGGAGAATTACTTTATAATAGTTGAGCAACCATTGGGGGTAGCACTGGTCTCGATGGTGGCCTGCCAGTTCAAGAACGAGCCGATGTGCTCGTGCTTGAAGTGGCATGAAAACGAGAACGTAAGTGATTTTCCATTCTGACTCCACGCTTCCTTTTCTCTTTATCGTTGTTTGAATTTCTAATTGCTCGGTGAATTTCTCAGACTCTCATCCATGTGGTCTCAAGGGACACTGGCTACGTTGAGAGAACATTCGTAGCTGAAGGATTCTTCTATCTTCACATAATCAATCAGTTCGAAACGCGCGATCGAGAATACGTGGTCCTGGATATTTGCTGCTACCGGGACGCCAAAATGCTCGATTGCATGTACGTGGACGTTATGAAGGTTCGTGCCTGCGAAAAGAATTTTGTACACATTGTGGTTGTATCTAGTAGAGGCATTTTTTAAAATTATTTGTTTACTTTTATTAGACGAATTTTAGAAAATTAATACTGATATTAATATTCTCATTAACGGAATTGAAGGAAATCAGAGATACAGTGTTATGAAAATAGCAATTTACGAAAGTGCTTGTTTTTCTGAAAAATCTTTTTTACTTACCTATGTTTTGTTACCTTTCGCGGTGGCAATTAAGTAAAGGACAATCCTTTCGTGATTTTCATGAAAGATACTTTTCGCTTCTTCATGATTCATTGGTTTCGTTGAATTTAAAAACAAATATACTTGCTTACTTTTAGCAGCGGATCACTGTTCACTGGAATTTCTTTTTTTCATATCGGTTTGGTTCTTGTTTGCTTTCCAACTTTGATTGCACTCTCGAACAGCTCGTCCGCGCATATACCATAAGAAAATGAATACCGATGTTGCAACTCTCAGGATCGTTGTAAGACGAAGAATTTTGAAAACTTCAACGTTCTCACAAATTCTTCAGCGAATTTTTCAAAATGTACAGAAAATAATGTGAATTTGGCCGGAACACTCACGAAATGGCTTTACCTTTGATGATGATCAGGACATGCACAAGAATCCGGAGTACTCGAGGTTGTTCCGCGGGCGACCGTTGCGCTTTGTTTTACCGATGACGAAACCAAGCGCCGAAATACCAACAGAGCACAATCTCGTGAAAGCACGCACGGTCCATCAAAGCTTAGAGCTTTTCGGGAATTTCGAGTTTCGTGACGATTCACCGATCACCGGGATTCGGGAGGACATTTCCGAAAAGCCGTACATTGCGAAAACGCGCGAATGCCTGACGTCACAATCGGAAGTGGACAGTTTGCTTGGCCGCCGCGCGAGCGCGCATCGACTTCCGGACGGGAGTGTATTCGTGAGGCCCGAATTACTTTGCGACCTGGGATGCGAAACGCCGAGACTGAATTACGATTCGTATCTCGGACGAGAGTATCGTTACTTTTACGCAATATCGAGCGACGTCGATATCGAAAATCCCGGCACTTTGATCAAAGTCGACACCCTTGAGAAGACGCGAAAAACGTGGTGCGAGAAGGGACTCTATCCGAGCGAACCAATCTTCGTACCCGACCCGAACGGCAAGGTACTCCAACGATTTTTAATTCAGCTCGTAAAAAATGAACGAACTTTTTTTTCTTCTCTTATAACAAAAGGATTGTTCTTCTCTTATAACAAAACGCAACGGGTTTTTTTTGCTGAAATAGTCCTGAAGTAAATTATCGATTGTTTTTATACGACGGAAATAAACATTTTAGTTACTGATCCCAAACACCACGGTAGTGGCGCTGGCAGTTGTGACGTTACGATTTTATACTATATTGAATTATCAGTTATAAGGCTGACGCGCCAGTGTAACTAAATTTAACATTTAGTGAGGTTATAATAAGAAAAGATCCAAAACATAATGAAAACTGAAAATTACGCACACAATATGTGCAAGGGTGATAAATGATATCTATAACCTATAACTAAAATCCGATTTTGTGACAATCAACGACCAGAGATGAAGTCGATTTATTTTTATCCATTTCTGTTTGCACAAAAAAAACAGAACGAGGATGAAGGAGTCATACTGAGTGCTGCAGTTTGGGGTAAAGAGCGTGATAACGAAGTGGCTCTTTTGATTCTCGATGCCTCGACTATGAGTGAAATCGGACGAGCGAGTTTCGTGACCCCTGGACCGGTACCCAAATGTCTCCACGGATGGTTCAGTTTTGATCAATGATGAACACCTCCTCGTCTTCCATAATTTATTGTTCAAATTATTTTTGTATCATCGTCAGAAATCATTTTTCACTTCATTAGAAGATTCGTCTCCTGGCCCACTTCTACTCATCCCAGTCGAATAATTCATTACCAAGCTTCGATGCCTCTGTATTTATCGTACCTGCGAATAAATTATATTTCTATACGGAAGAACTGTCAAGTCCTTTTCTTTGTGCGTTCTCACTTCTCTTACGTCGTGTTATCAATCGCTATATATCTATGTAGAATAATTTTAATTTAATGTCTTTTTCTTCTTTGTTCCTTTTCAACGATGATATACAGTATTTACAATGTATGACGAAGGCAGGGATCGACGCATTACAAATAATCTCCATAAGGAAGCGTGCAGCGTTTCACAGGCTCATTGAAATGAATATCGCACAATTTACAATCACATATTGTATACAGGATGAAGCTAAATAAATCGATATCTTTATCTTCCTGCTACAGCAAAAAGTATAAATAAAAAAGATTCTGGAGTGCGAGGAGTCCTGCAGGTCAACTTTCAAACATGGTGAAAGACATTTTCAGCTTGTTCCTGAAATTAATCAAGGTAATCATTTTTCACGCGCCGAATGAGAAGAATAGTTAGAAGATGGTTTGAAAAGTATTATTGATGCGATGAGTCTCAGTAGCAGGTTCAAAAATATTTTTTTCATCTTATACCGCATCCAATTCTGGATCAATTTTTGATGGGAACAAAAAGAATCAGTAATACGATTTTTACTATGGAAATCATATTTACTTGAGACGCACACTTTTGTATTATTGTCCTTATATCAGATGTGGAAGATCATGATTTTTAGTTATAGATTAGGGAAAACACAAACCAGACTTTCACCACATTTTAAAAATGACTCATCAGGCTCGATTTTCCCAAGAATGTTTTTATCTTGAATCATATCTAGACATTTCGACTTTTTGCCTCACTCTTGTGCGTTTACATGACAGACAATTTCATCGTTTCGCAATTTCGTTGCTGCCGTCGAGTTGGATGGAATGTAAAATGAACAATTGGAAACGGGCACGCGCGTGGTTTAAGGGGTCACTAGAAATTCGTGCGAATGGCCATAACGCTCCGTGGTTTTAGTAAATAACGAAAATGTGTGCTCACTGTGTGGGAAAATGATCTCTCGAAGATTTTCCCTGCTTGTTTAGGATTTTCAGGATCGACTTGAGATCCTGGCGATTTTTTTGCTCGGCTTCCACATTTTCTCGCTCAATTGACAACAACTTAACAATTACCTACTTATTTACGAACAATATTTCCAAGGCACATTTGTTGTATTCGTAACGTCCTCATCATTCTTCTCGCGCACTCTACCCCGCTGTGATTCGTTTTTATCCCGTCTCGGTACGCCGGTAATTGGCGGGTAGGTACCGTTGAATTCGACACTTATCAGGTCACGTCGCGATCCTCCTCGCGACGCGACTATCACAATTTGTTATTTATATATATTTATATATATATATATCTTTTTTATTGTCTTCATCGCGTTGCTGTATTGTGATTCAGACTTTATCGACCTTATCATCAGCTGCGACGATGTCAACTGCGTTTATGGAGTTGATCGGCGTCGCATGAAAGGTACTGCTGTCGGACGCTGGCTTGGCGTCCGGTTCCGCGTCCTGTTCAATCTCGCTGCGCGTGGTTAAACTCGAAATCGACGCTGTTCCGTATGTCTCCTGATGCATCGGCAAGATACCTGAATTTGCGTCCTCTATTGCTTTTCTGAGCTGCATAGAACAACGAAAAGAACCATGTTATTGAAATTCAATGCAAAGGGCTACTTGAGATCATAACGGACATTCGAACAAAATGGCGGCTGTATCACGCGACGTGTAAGTGCGGGAATCAGTTGATATTCGCGAACGGAGGGTGCAGTTTCAGAGATTCGAATGTAATTGATATCCAAACCGAAGGAACATTGCCAAGCACTGCGCTACTGACTTTCGCAAAGCCTGATGCTCTGCCGACGAAAAAGAAGCGATCGAGGAGAGAGGTCGGCTCGAAAATTCGCGAGGTTATGTAAACTCGGGCTTAACACCAAATAACCCGCGATTCATCAGAGAAAACACCTAGACGTTCCGGGCGTACATTTGGACGAAAATAAATAATACTTCAATTTCACATGGAAGATTGTACAGGAAAGAAGGTAAGAAATGAAGTCTCCGATTGATTAAATAAATTGAATAAATGGAATATCAAAAAGAAACTCGACTCAGCTACGAAAGGGACCCCCATTCTGACTTTCCGTCGCACTCGGTGAAAAAATTATGAAGAAGGTTTTGAAAACTATCATCCCTATTGTATTTAATAATCGTACCTCTTTGAGACCAACAACTCCGACCAGTCTACCGATGGCAGTCACGTACGCGTGATTGACACCGACCATGCTGAAGAGGCTGTGAACTTTTAGGAGGGAAGTTCTTTCCACCAGTTGGAAGGGTGCCGGGTCGATGTGACACCTTGAAAAGTCAACTTCGAGTGCCATTTCACTCTCTTCCCATCTCTTCTGATCCTCCGCTGACATATCGATAACTCGTTCCCGTGGCTATTTTGAAAACCCGCTTTACACATTCCTTGTTCTTGTTGCTTTCTATTAGACACAGCAAAATTATCATTCCGCGCAAACTTACCAATTGAACTTTTTTGGAGGTGACTGAGCTGGTCGACAACATTGGATGGTGGGCTTGCGGGTTCATTTCGTCGACGCTTCCCTGTCTTGTCACACCAACATTGTTCACCGAACCCAATTCTGGATCAGGATCGACGTCCTGCAGTGTTGCCGATTTACGGAATATCGCCTCGAACGCCAAACGAATTCTGGATTCAAATGAATTGAAGATTGGAACGATCCATTGATCAAAGTTTGAAAGGAATCGCAATGGCGTGCAATTACCGGCTCTCGGCTCCAGTCACAGTGGTGTATGGCGTTACGGCTGGACTCACAAGGGGACTGAAACCCTTCAGAGTAAAAGAGTTGGTCTTCTTCAGGATCGATTTTTTCGGCTGACATCCAAAGATCGGCGAATGGTAAGTGGGCTGTGAGCCAAAAGAAAAATCAAAAACAATAAGAATTGATTTGACGTAGTTGTTCATCAGGTACAAAGAACCTCAAATACCAAACAAATAGGATAGGAAAATTAGCCTGTGATTTAAGTTTATTCCCGATTGCATTGCGCTTTTATTGTTCTGCATTATTTGTTTGAGGTTCGATTATAATCAGGATTGTTTGAATTTGATTCGGGTTCGTTTGGATTCGTTCGAGTTTTTCGGAGATTCGTTTCGTTTCCATTCGAAGTATTTCAACTCAACGCGTTTGACTTTGTTAACGATTATTTGCGTTCGTTTCCACATATTTTGGGTTACATCTTTTGGGTTTCAGGCTTATTTGTGTTTATCGAGCATCGATCAATTCCGTTGTCTTTTCTGTGCTCGGCTCTGCTCGAGTTTGTTCGAATTATTGTTTTTTTTATTGAGCACGACTTTTTTACTTTGCATTTTGGGTCGCTCTTTTTGTCTTTGCATTTGGCTGAAATAAAAAATATAAATAAAAAATATTGAAAATTATTTTTTTTAATTATCCAGATCTGTTCGCATGTAAATTAATAAGTACGGGAGAACAGATAGGGGTAGTCGAACATTGTTTTTCTGTTTTAAAAGTATAAAAAGTGTCTATTTAATCGAAAATTTTCAGCTGATTACGAATATGAACGAATTTTCGTCGAAAGCACTGCACACGACAAAAAAAATCGTGACTTTATATAAAAATAAAAACTTTTAGAAGTTTTTTACAATTTTTTCACGGAAATTTTGGGCTTTGGGGAAAATTAATGGTAGATTCGTACTCAGGGGACAAAGTTATATCGAAATGGACCAATAAAAAAAATATTAAAAATCCAAAATTTTTTTGGATTT
>JAPYZI010004157.1:0-14677 GCA_030523105.1 Ophioninae sp. A BG-2022a
TTATTTAAGTTAGGCAAAAACCTTTTCCAGACTCACCAAATGTATCCCGATCGCCTTCGAGAAGCTCACTCTACGTCCTTTTGAAATATCGTGATTTTTTAGATTCCGCCAAAATGGGCCTGGGAGGTCGAAAATTTTTTTTTTTGGTTTTTAAACTCTTAAAAGGGTCTATTTGATCGAAAATTTTCCGCTGATTACGAATATGCCCGAGTTTTTCCCGAAAAGCCAAAATTAAACAGGGAAAATGCAAAAAACTTTTCTAGAATATTTTTTGAACATTTTTCCTTGCTGCAGCTTACATTTTTTCCTGCTGCAGTTTATACTCGGGAAATTTGTGCAAGTGCAATACGTAGCTGGCAATTTTTCCCATGGTAACCACAATCTCCACCATTTTTTTTCCAAAATTTTGATAAATGCCGAGCATGTTCCTCTTAGAGCAAGCGTTGTCATTTGAGAAATTTGACGCGAAGAGATCCGTTCTTCTAATGTGACACTGTCTGGTCAAATTTCATGAAATTCAGATGAGCTGTTTAAGAAATCCATGGAAAACTATCACCCCGATCGGCAGAGGAAAAGGGAGCGAAGATTTGGCTCCCGCTTAAATCCAAACTGTTGGAAGATCAAAATTTGTTGTTCCGAAACGTGTCAACGTTGTCCAATAAATCTTCCGGTTCAATTTTTCGAACCGAAAAACCAAATGTTGTCTTCATCGAAATAAATGATCGTATAATTGAACGCATAATAAAAAAAAAATTAAAAGTACGCAGTCCGAAAAAAACGAGGAAATTCCAGGTTCTCTCGAACGATGCTTATTTCGATTATCGCAGTGTCCGCTCCGAGCGAACTTTGTGAATTTTCAGATCGGTCCACCTCGATTGACTGGCAGAGTTTAAAGCAGCAATGGGAAACAATTGAAAACAACGATTCGAAGCTTTACACAGGTACGTGTCGAATGGGCGCGCTCAGCCGCGCGAGGCTGCACAATTTTCACCGCGGGTAAGTGAAAGAGCGTACGCGATAGAGAGGCCAATTTGCCCACTTTCGAAAATCGTACGAGGATTATGCGTAACGATTGTATACACAGCGAGGGGAAATACACGCGGCCACGAGAATTTAACGCTTCGAAATATATCCACGCGACTGCATCGCGATACTCCATGGGCATAAAAAAGGGACAACGGATGGATCGGGGTGGGGGTATAGCAACGCACGTGAAAGGGCTTTTCACTCGCGAATCAAAACAAAGGGTGATGAAAGGCTGGCTCCGCGAGCTATTCCACCAAAGTTGTGTTCGGAGTCCATCAACTTCGAGGACCATCCTCGAAACAATCAAATGTCCTCATAATCGACATAACTAAAACCCCGGTGTCTTCAAAATCACCGTTCGACGAATGAAAGTGCCCTCCGGATGTCTTCGAGACGATCGGTCGATTCGCGCAAGTGCATTTATTTCAAGATCGTTTCATTTTTGAGTTTAACAGACGCTCGAAAATAATTATTCGTACGAGAGGATTGAAGAAGCCTCCTAAAAATGGTTAAACGTCTCCGTAATCAATATCACGCGGATCCTGATATCTTCGAAATGACCTTTGAGAAAACGTAAACACGATTAAGTGTTGTGAAGAATTATCGATTCGCTTGACATAATTGGAAAGCCTACTATATACACCGCATACATCCCGATGCCTTTAAAATCACCTTTCGACAAACGTAAACGTATTGACCGAAATCCCGTTTCAACGAGGATCTCGGGTGACCCAAAAACAACTGTCCGTATGATTAAATTCAAGGCAGCTTCTCAAAACACCGAAAAATCCCCAAACTCGATATTGTATAAATTCGATTGTCTTCGAAATCAACTTTCCATCGACGTATATATTTATTTAGAGGTGTTTTAAAGCAGCCATCCAATGGGCCAAAAACAACGATTCGTTTAGTTGAATTCAAGGACCGTCCTCAAAATAACAAAACGTCTCCACAGTTGTCATTGCGTAAACGGAAGCGTTTCAAAATGTTCAAAAAATGTATAGAGGTGTAACGAGGTAGGCAACGTCACGTCACGTCACGATCGATCTCCGTACGAATGAAGAGAAGCCCGGAAAAGCTCCGTGGGTCCGGGAGCGGAAGCGACGGTACACCCGAGCCAACCAAGCCCCTCATCTCCCTTCTCTCCATCCGTAGCGTATACTCGACCCTTCGATTGGATTCTCTTCGCATATCCCCCTGTGCCTCTTTCAATCCCCCCCCCCCCCTCGCTCCACCTCTTGGATTCCCCGCGTCTGTCGTTCGCGAAAAACCAATTTGCGATAAATCGTTGCTCGCAACTGGGCAAGAGCGTCGCGCAATTTTTGCAAAAAAAAAAAAAAAAAAAAAATTTGAAAGAACGCCATCAATATATCGGCGAGTCCACTCTTCTATGTACGTATACATATTATCTCTTTTCACAATGGTACGCCCGCATCCACAATCGTGTATTATTCGTTCCCATATCCAATTCAATTAAAGTTCCATCAGCTTTTGTGGCCGAGCTCGCTGTTGTTCGCATAAAAAGAAACACAGAAAATAAAAGATGGAAAAGGGCGTAACTTCATAACAGCACGTCGAGAAAATTAAGAAACAATATTTAAAGACGAAACGAAAGAAGCAAAATCGACTTTCGATTGTCAACGCGAAGCTACGATTCTTTTCTCAAATCATTTTGATGCCTTAAAGACTGATTGATGCTATGGATATATATGTATCACTAATAATCATAAAAAGAAAACAACAACGGATTGTTTTCGTTACGTAACAAAATAAGTAATTATGAGAATCTCCGGAGTAAAAATAACATTCATATTTTCAAATAAAATAATAAATATTATTATTATTATTATTATTTATATCATTGTTACCATTAATATTAAATAAACGCATGAGTGACAAATTTCCGAGATTTTTGTCAAAATATTTGTAAATAATATTCATAATACTAATAATAACAATATTGAAATACAGATTGCTTAAATATGAAAATAATAATATCAACAATAATAGTGATACAACTGAAGGGGTGCAAAATAGAA
This sequence comes from Ophioninae sp. A BG-2022a, assembly GCA_030523105.1. Lineage (NCBI taxonomy): Eukaryota > Metazoa > Arthropoda > Insecta > Hymenoptera > Ichneumonidae > Ophioninae sp. A BG-2022a. The sequence continues at coordinate 3,066 of JAPYZI010004157.1, forward strand.
ATTAAATTTATGACAATGTTAAAAATATATATAACAATGATAGTTATGGTAATGACAAAGGCTACAATGGACAACAGAATATTAGTCATTGGATCCGATTGTTATTATTATACAATTACCATACGATTATTGGATAGCGTCATTGGATATCCAGTGGATCGGTCTCATTGGAAATGAGAGAAAGAAAATGTGAAAAAATATTCCATCGCATTTATTTGGCATACACGTTAATTATAAATGCGCAAGCATTATATACCCGACGAATAAATTACTATCACGGCAATTGGTAGAAAATGAAATGAAGGTGGGTAAAAAAAAGAAGTTAAAAAAAACCATCTTTTTATCAGACCCGAGTAAAGATTTTTCCAATTAGGGGCGCCGTTCAAACAGATATATTACGGGTCTGCTGAAAAAAAAAAAGACTCTCTGGCATATTGGAAGCGTGTCTTTGAGAGACCCAACGCTAGGCTAGTCAGCATCAATCCGGGCCAGGAATGCTTTCGCTAATTCGACCGCGGAGTTATCGCAGCGGTATCGAGCGTTTCTCAATGTGCGAAAATAGGCATTGGGCGAAAGGGCAAATCGGAGCGTTCGGTGAAAGCCCAGAAAAAGCTCGCTTGGTTGGCTCATTCGCCATCGGATTTTCCTCATTGATTCTCTTTGGTATCCTTTCCAACTGCCGGTCTCTTCGCTTCCCTGCGAGGCTCTTCAGCCTTTTTCACACCCAGCCAGAAGGAGGCAAAAGAGGGTGCACATCGGAGCGAATGAGGATGGGCGGACCTCTAGAATTTTGCACCCCCCAGCCGCCCCTCTCTTCAGCTTCAGAGACTTTGAGCCGGGGTGTCATTCAACGCGCCTCTCTATGGTCCTTCGCGTACGTGACGAGGAGCAGGCTGTTGGCATTTTGTAAATCGCCGAGCAAGCAACTATCGTCAGGGTGTTTTGTTGCCTGCGATACCTGACGCGTGTACTTCACCGGCTACCGATCAGTCCCCCAATAAGCCACGTCTAGACGTCCCTAGATTCCGTACGATGGTAAACAAGTCGAATATCGCTAGGATGATGGTGCGATACTTTGGAATTATTCCTGAATGATAAAAAACCGTACGGAAAATTGCCTCGTCCCTCGTAACAATAAGGAGGACGAGGCCACCGTGGTTTTCATGGGGCATAGTTGAGGCAATCTTGAAGGACCTCGTTACGCTGACTTCAATGGTCCTCAGTAGCAAAGTGTAGCCAGCCGCTGATATCACATGTGAGGATACCCAATTAGGACCCTATCATAGACCGGAGAATTCTATATGGGCCATACCAAAGCCCTAATTCAATTTCCGGATGAGAGATATCGATCCTAGCGGAAGAGGAATTCCATCAATCGCTGAGCTGTGAAGAATAATTGGAGACATCTTTAGGAACTAGCCATCAAACGTGTAGAACTTCCAGTGTTGGTATCAGCAACTTGCAAAAGTCTAAAATCATTCGAAATTCCGCGAAGCTGGAAGGCGAGTAGGTAATACATGAGAACGTAACGAGCAATTCTCGGCAGTATTCGGCTTCATTCGTGGATGTAAATTTGGGAAATGGCCATGTTAGGGGAGCACATTGCCTCAGGACAAGACAATTACCATAGTTGATTGTACGATTTGGCTAATTCGACAATTCAGAAAAAAAAAAAAAACACGAAACGCTCGATATAATTGGGCTTTCTGCCAGAATAGCAGGGCTGATCAGTCCCTGGTAATACCAGTCGCCTAGGATGCGAATGGCGAACCCACTTGCCAAGCTATTCTGCAGATTACGTGAATTGCTTTTTAACACCGATTTTCCTCAAGCTTTTCAGTTCAGCAAGCGAATCGTTGTTTGCCGCAGTCTTTTCGTTGATACTTTCAGGTATCAGCTATCAATGACACATATTCAACCAGACGAAGTCCAAACATTCCTAGTCTACTGAGTATTGATCGTGATCACTAAAGAGTTGGATTTCTCTAACCTGCTTAATTGGTAAGTCACCTTCCGGCCAGTACTTTCAATGTCATCAAGGATGATTCTTCAGTTCTAGAATAGTCATGATCAGCCAATTAATTTTCCATCACGTACGCTGTGGCAATCGCATTCTTCACCAACCAGCTGCATTTCCGTTCGTTCCCTCATTAGCGAATCATCTTCCAGTCAGTAGCTTCAATGCTATCCAGGATAATTCGGCACGCCGAAAAAGAATTCCAAACTATCAAACCGACCATTGGTATTTTCAAGCCAAGAAAATTTGTCAAGAACGAGCATATCGAGAATCCTTACTAACCTGTTCACCATAAATCTTGTCTATACTAAAACCACAGTATCATTGATCCTATTGACCGGTTACCAAAGGCAATGGACATCAATCAGGTCTAGATCAAAGCGTAGTTCGGATGGCGAACTAACACGCGAGATGGATCGTCGAGAGGTTTCACGAAGGTGCTTGTGCTTGGTTGTAGGAGTTGCTCTCCTCACGATGAGCCTCTCCACCCTACTACACCGCCTGTTGGGCAACCCTTCGATCCTTTCTAACCGCTTACGGGTCATCCTGAACATTCGACCCATCTATTGACCTGCAGCTTTCTGGAGATACGGTTACCAATGGAACAAGCTCTGCGAATGGCGCTTCAAGATGATCCTTATTAGCATCCAATCATTAGCTCGGATATAATTGATGCCTGGGAATGACTGTTGAAGACAAGATATTCCCAGCATGACACTCTTCAAACATATTCTCAATCCATCGCCACCGGCATTCCCCATTGAACATCTCTTTTTATATCAACTGGCAGCACCAGGCAATTTCATATCTCGAATTATTTTGGATTGTTCGAGAAGTTATTTCGGGCTTCAGCAGTATAATTTTCAACCATTTTTTATCAACATTCCATCAACTGAGTTTGCTTCACGGAACACAATTTTGTACGTTGGTTTAAGAAATTCCGTTCTGGACATTTTACGAGTCAAGGTCAACAAATTTGCTGGTGTGCACAATCGTAAATATGGATCCGTCGAAAAAAAGGATATTTTGAAGACCTGTTCCGGATGTCACCAAAACTCCAAGAACAAATGTCATTTCCTAAATAACAAACAAGAATTTGATGTAAATTCCAGTCGGTATTAACGAAGACATCAAAAAATTAGTTGAGTCTACCCGAAATAAGATCGAAAACTTACTGAAAAAATGAACGTGCCAAAACTGATCATCCATGACCATATCCGGAACATTTCGAGTGATCTTTTCCAAAAAGAAACTAAAATTACTCATCGATCAACTCAAGAGTGAATTTTTCCATGAATCCTTAATTTACGATTCCTCCAGCAATGAAAGAGTAACGCGTAATTCTACACCACATCAATACACGAAGGATCTACTTATCCAGTATTTTCCACACATAGATCCATGAAAAAGAGAAAAGGAGACAAAAAAAGGGAATTGACGTTCGTATATCGATCGGCTGTCACCAAACGGTAGACTCTTGTGCGTTTGTGAATCGTTTTACATGGGAGCTTCAGTCTCCATGTAACATCGGTTGTAGCCAATGGAGGTTGGATCGGTATAGGCAGCCTGGAGCATAGCGAACAGACTAAGCGAGTGAAAATCCATGCAGAGGCAGAAGGGTGGAACACGAGGATAGGTGAGGGAGGGTTCGAAGGGTGGAAGGTTCATATGCATGTATGTAGGTACATGTACACCAACGTGGATGGCCAATGGCCAAATACACGCTAGGTCGAGCGTGAATGCGGCATGGAAACACTGAGTGCTCCTCCAGTTCAGATACCATTACTCTGTCGTGCGCATGTACGTACATGGATTAAGAGGGACAACGAGAAAGACAGAGAGAGAGAGAGAGAGATCGGGGATGATGACGGTCATCATCCTGCTGGTTTCTACCGTACGCAGATCCATCCATAACGATGGGATTTATTGCAACTAAAGGATGAAGAATAAGGTTGTCCAAAATGACACAATCGGCGGGACGAAAAAAATAGTGTAAAAATAGTATAAAAATTCGAGTCGAGTAAAGGTAACCCGATCTGCGTTTTGAAGTTAATATCAGGCTCCGGTCCAGCTTCCAGCCTAGAAAAGTTTCACGACGTAACGAGTTTAATGCCAAACTTTGATTGGCCATTTCGTTTCTGGGGGAACCGGTCAGGAACGGGCCGGGAAATAAACGGTGAATGATGATAAAGGTTTTAGGGTATAAACCGGGAAACAACCGGGAACAAGCGAGGAAATAAAAAATTATGTGTTTCGACGTTTACGAAATCCCTGAGGGAATAAAATCGGGAATGTATTCAATTTATTATTTCGACAATATTCTTCATTACATACTAATCAATATCGATATGCTCCGTCGTATCAACATATAATGTTCAATAATCATCGTTATTCATGCTTTTTCATATCTTATCTTTTTAAAGAAATAGAATTTTACCACGGTAAAACGGACCGAATTAATTTGTACTGCCAGTATTGTTCCTTCCCAAGCATAACCATTTTACACACGCAAAAAGAGGGGAAGACAAAATAATTTGCCGTTGTCCCTTCCAAACGGAACAATTCCGGGAACCACGATTCTCCTTGAAATGACCTTCACGCAAATACACCTATAAAATAATCTAAGCTTATTGTATAAATTATTGTAAAATGCAATAGTAATTGTGAATAACCACTAGATTCCCTTTTAAGCCAGTGTTCATTCTGAGGACCAGATTTGTCCTTGAAACGACCTTCACACAAATACATCAACACGGATATCCGTATCCCACTGTATAAATGGAGTGGTCAATGACGAACTTGGGGACAATGCGCCACCGTGCGAACGGTCCTCGAATTTCAATGTCCTTGAAATCACCTTTATCCATAAATATACGTATAGAATCGTGTATTTGACTGATAAATATATAGAGCGGACAGGAGGAAAGCCGAGCGGACGAACGGACGAGCGAAATCGTAAGCCGCTTAAGGACTTAACAGACCCGATGGAAATTCTACACTCGCCAGCGAGGCCATCCTCTCGCGTACTTCACGTCCCCTTTTTCACCATTTTCTCTTCGTTTCGAATACGTAACTCGCGCGGACAGCGACGAATCTATATATCAACGAAACTCAGCCCAGGCAATTTCGCATTTTCTCTCTCACACCTATACGAGAATTGCAATATTTTTCTATTTTTTCTCTGACGGATCTCTCGACGAGGGTACCCAGTTAGGAAGGCTGGTGGCATCCGCGAGAGAATCCCACATCTATATCGTACGTACGGTCACCCACTTTCACGAACGAGTTTCTCAAACGTGGATGTTCCAAGTTTTTCTTTCGGATATTTGCGACTAAAGGGACACTTTTTGCTTATCGATTCTTTTATACCATACCCGTGTTTTTTCATCGAAAAAAAAAAGGCGTAAAAATATTTCCTGAGTGTGAACCGATTTTATTATACCGAGGTGATTTTCGATCGAGAGCGAAATTAAAGGATGGATAGTTTTGCCGATTTATATAATTACTCCTGCCGCTGCAAATTTGTTTTTGAAGTCAGCCATTTGTTTTTTATTTAATTGTCTGATGTATTGTGTATTTCATACTTTTTATTTAATATGTTATTTCTTTTTACATATAATTATACATCAAAAGGTAATAATAATTATTTGTACAGTAATAATAACGATTAATATTAATATTAATATTTATTTATTTATTTGTACGAAATAACTATAAACCATAGACATTGGGTACTGATACATTTTTTGCTTTTAATATTTGTTGCATTTTTATTTTTAAACACATGGTTCTCATGAAGTGATAGATTGTGCGAATAATCGAAACGGGATATTTAATAAATAGGAAAATAATAAACGATCAAAAATAAAGATAGAAAATATAACGAATAATTACGAGTAATGTATATTATTTTTTAAATATTCGCTTAGTCCTATTGTACGTGACGAAAATGGCAAAATCGACACTAAAATTTCTAAAAAGTTGACGAAATTATATATTTTTTTTAATTTTGATGATAAAACCTTTTATTATTTCAATGTTTCATTGCATTTTATAATATTGTATTAATTACAAAATTTGATACGAATCGCACTATTGTCGATAAGATTAATAAAAATTCAAATGGAAACGTCAGGCGCATAAAAACTTCGAATTGACATTTCGGACAATAAATCAGTAGTGGACTCGAAAGCTCGCTGAAAACGTGAGCGTCAATTTCATCAGTTTCATCGAAACATTGTTCGCTCGATACATTTGAATTAATCCGCGTCGTTTCAACCATGAACGAAGAATGCATCTCGCGAGGATGGCAATCGGGGGTTTATGGTGTGACGCGAATGAGGATTTTTATAAGCCAAAACTTTTATGCGTCATCAAAGAAGAAGAGGGTTGTTTGAAGCGCAAGCGAACCAACGAATTGGAGCACGCATTTTGCCTCGAGCTTCCGAGTGTTCACCCAATTTTAAAAATACTCGAGAACGTCCACGAGCTCAGGAAAAACTTTTTGTCGAGGCAATGGTGCGGCATAAATCTCGACAAAGACGAGAAAGTTGGTACGAGGTCGCCGCTTGAAAAATAATTTTTTCATGGCTAGAAGAGAGGATAAAACGTCCGTTAGGAAAAAGTTTAGCTTTTTCGAATCGAGAAATCATCGAAAAACCGGCCATGTCTTCGAAAGAGGTAAAATTGACATTTTTTTGTGACGTAACTAAATATTAAAGTACACTCTTTGTTTAAACGTAAAAAAAAATATATAAATCCACTTTTTTATTTTTCTTTGAAGCGTGACAAATATTTGAAACCTAATGTATATTAAATCTTGACCAAATACTTCACTGATTGATCGTTCATTTAATTACGGCTTCGATTAAAAATGTCAAGATGAATCAAGCGGCATTCTTCAAGTTTTCTGAAGTTTCCCTCCTCGAGATGAAAAAAGTCAAGAAATCCCCGCTATATCTTCAACATTTTTAGTCACTTCTACGATCCCTTTGAATCGTAAAGTTGAAAACAAAAACAATGGACTTTTTCGTAATCTAATTATCCATGCGTGTTCCGAGTGACTCTTTCTCGAGCATTTAATTTCCTTCCTAGTCCGCGAATGTCCCGATGAATTTCTTCTCGATATGTATAAGATCCGACCGGGCCCTTGGGGAGGAGTGGAGCGGGGGTAAAGAGGGTTGGAAAGTAAAGTTCGTATCCGTGGAAATCGAATCACCGACTGGAGCTTCTCTCTCGCAAGGATATACAGGGACGACGGGAATTTAGTTCGTCGTGTGCAACCCTCCACCAGGTCTACGACGACCGAACAACGAAATCCAATATATCAACTCAATCGAGGATGAGGAAGAAAAAGACGAAGCTGAAGAAAGAGAAAATAAGAAAAGGAAAAAGAGGGAAAGAGAGAGAGAGAGAGAGAGAGTGGAGAGAAAGATAAAAAAAGCAAAAAGAAAAAGGTAAAAAAGCAGACCGCGATAGAAAATGTAAACGAAGGAGGGTGGCGCTGTCTCTTCGTATTTTATACGCAACCCCCGTGTCTATCGGACCAAAGTTATACACGCCGAGCACCGACAAACACGCCTTTTTCCCTTTTACGTATACGTCATCACAAGCCCCTTGGGAAGGTTCGACGGAGCTCGGACGGTGGTGGGATTGGGGCGGGCGGGCCCGGGAGAAGGGGGGGGGGGGGGGAAAACTCGTAGATGTAACAAACGTATATAGGTCCGCTCCGTGACTGGCTCAAAGGAGAGCCATGCCCACGAGGAAAATAAGATTCTCCGCAAAACTTTATTCGTCGGAACTCAGGAATATATTTGAAAAAAAAAAAAAAAAAAAAAAAGAAAACAACTAACTTTTCGCTGTCTTGCCGTTCTCGATGTTTTCCGCAACGTCAGCTATTCGATGCACCGAAAGCTACAGATTTTTGCCGTTTCATGAAAAAATTGTACTTTTAATTATAATAAAATAATGGTTCGAAAAAACAGAAATAAATATACGATTTATCATTGAAAATTGTGAACCGTGATTGAAAGATAAATTTCTAATTTATAATACAGTTAAATAAAACTTTCGTTGTATATTTACAATGAACAATACGAAATTGCGAATGAATGATAAATTAATTGTAATAAAACTGCAATAAAAATAAACTGATAATTAATTATTTGGACAGTAATTAATCAATAAAGATTAGAACAGTTTTGAATTAATTACTCAAATTTAATTGCAATAGAATTGGCATTGAAAAAAACAGCAATCAAAAGTAGTGTATTTTTGTTTTCAAACGGAAAAAAAACACATCCCGAATATCATGATGGCATTTTTTGAGACAGCCTGTACACCCTCGTACGCAGAAGTGCACACGAGCGAGGTGTCGCACGCTGGAATTTACTTCCAGTGTATGGAACCGGAGAGAGAAAGAGAGAGAGAGAGAACTAGAGTTGTAGATCCGCGAAAAGCAACGAGGGGTGTGAAACGGTAACGACACTCAGCAGATATCCATAGAACCGTGCACAGGTATCATATATGGTACCAGCGTGTGTACGCATATCGATTCGTGTGCTGACACCTCCTCTTGCATCTACGTGCCCGCCAATACAACCAATAGTATCGTGTGCAAATTTATTGTCGATTTTCATGTCCGTTCACCTGTTTGCCATCTGTATTATGTTCCCGCGTTCAATTCGTACAATAGAACGGTGCATTCTCCGCTGATGGCAGGCCCTACCCGGATGGAAGGGATGGTTGGAACGGACCAGGGGTGATACAACAAATTTGCGTTATAATTTGTAATTTACGTACAGGGGTTTTGGGACGGTGAAATCGTGAAATGTACGGATGATGAATCGGCAAGTGTGCGCACGAGATTGTGGGTAATATCGTATAAATTCCGAGGACGCATCGGTGTAGTATTTTATTTGGTGTTGGATTATCGGGGAAATATTTTTAAGAAGATTGTTGATCTTTTTCGAAAAAAATAAATTAACGAGGAAGATCCAAGATATACTACGAAAATCGCGAATTCAACATACACTTGAGATTAGGATGACGAAACTGCTGGAAAAACTTTGAACGCGTTTTTGAAAAATCTTCGTGTTTTTAAATTTGAAATACATATTTTTTTTTAGCATCCGATAAACAAATTTCAACTATATCCGAAATTTTGTATATTAGTTCAGCGTCATAATAGCTTAGCCTTGAAATAAATTTTGTTCACATGGTTTATTTTTATAAGTTATTAACAATGCTTATATCATTTTTCTCGACAAGTAAATGAAATCGAACATTTTTATCGGAAGTAAAATAAATGAACATTTTTTTCAACTAAAACCTAGAAAGGTGACAAAAAATCAAGTATTTTTTTGTAATTAGGACACCATGAACAACCATTGACCCCCCATTATGGTTAAACGTTTTTCACGAGATTGGTTGTAACCGCTCCAATAATTGATATTTTCTCATTACGATTCGTGCTGCGCATTGCCTGCTGATGATTAATATTTTCTCATTCACGCACGTCACAAAGTTTACTCTACTAATAATTAATATTTTCTCACAGAAATTAATACTGCGTATTGTGCAGTAATTATTAATATTTTCTCACGAACATTGATAGTGTGTACCAATTAGTACACAGTGTACAATACTTTGTACTAATTAATACCGTACTGTCTACTAATGGACACACAGTACAGCAGTTGTATTTTTTTCTTTTTCCAAAAAAAAAAAAAAAAAAAAACGCCTACTACTTTCCGGCAAAATCTACTCGTTAAAAAAATACGTCGTATACTCTATATATATATATTTATTTAGAGTCATATTTTTTCATTTCATCCCCGCCTGAAAAATCGTCGCTAGGCGATAACCCGGAAGACAAATAGGACGAAGTAAACCCGTGCTCGTCTCGTTTCGCCGCTTCACTCCGGACCAAAAAAATAATTTACATATACCGTGCGTGTATGTATCCAAACTCGTTGGCACATACGGAATTCCCGCACACATAACGGTACAACGAGATGGATATTAATTTGAGCATATCGCTTCAGCGATTTGTGGACAGTTGCCCGGGTTTTCGGTGCTTCCTCGTCAGCAAACCACCCCCCAGCTTCACGCCCACCTCCGCGCCCCTTAGTCCCATGAATGAAAAAATAGAGCGGAAGGGAACTGCGCTTGCAAGAAATTCTTTTTTTATTATTATTTTTTTGTCCCCCTTTTTATTTGTTGTTCACGATACGAGAGGACGCGAGGAAAAAGCCGGGAGGTGTTTTTTCGTTGTCCATCGTGATATCGGGTACGACTCTGGAACGATATCATCGACACGTGTGTCGAAATATCGCTGCGTATTCGTATATATAAACACGATCGCGGAGAGCTCTCGTTATGCCAACTCGGCAGGCACGCGAAATTTCAGTTTGTTTCCATCAGCTCTTTGGTATTTATTTATTTGTTTGTTTTTTTTTTTTTTTTTTTTTTTTTTTTTTTTTTTTTTTTTTTTTTTTTTTTTTCATTCTTTTGTGTAAGCGTCAAAACTATGGAGTAAACAAAAATCGATCGAAAAGCATTTCTTCACATACGAATTGGAATATACGGTCGATAAAGTAAGAGAAAATTCGATGGTATTTATTAATACTGAAATCATATAACGACTGACACGAGTATGATGATAATAATGATGATTTTTTAAATTATACTCCAGTCAAATACTTTCGGGCAAAAAAAGAAATAGTAATATAAACATAAAAAAAACTTAAACAATGAATTAGCAGAATAAAAGTATAAATAATACAATAATAATAATTAGAATATAACAATAATAATAATAATAATAATAATAATAATAATAATACCGCAAGCGAAAATGGGGAATTGTGAGAGACTATCGTACATGTTCCAAGCTCTGTAAAAATCGTCTCAAATTGCAATCAACAGATTTCCCCCAAATATACACACACATGCATATTCTAGTACGTTATTACTAGAATTCCGAAATAATTAATTTTTGCCACTGTGAAGAAGGATCCATGCAACGAAAACCTACTGTATTTACGTAGGATCGATCAATCGAGGTACCCTCGTAAGACTTTAATGATAACTGATTGACACAAGTGGAATTACGTAGCCAGAAATAACGACAGTATTTTATCAGCAGTAACTGAATTCCCGATCGAATTCTATTCCACCGGAATCTGCCTTTCGAGCGAACAAACGTCGTAAATTCTTATCATGGACCGAGATACGTATAACGGGTGTCCCGTATACCAGGCCGTTAACGGACAATGCATCATCGCTTTATTGTCTCGGGAAAACTTTATTTATCAAAACGCAAAATTAATACGAGAATTTCTCGTGTTCGACGAAGAAAAAGATGGAGGAGGACACGGTGATATAGTCCGGGAAAATTGAAAATGACAAGAATAATACGCGATGCGTCGTATAGATATATATATATATATATATATATATATATATATATATATAGATATGCAACTGCGTTTTACTTTTTTTGTTTGTTTATTTCTTTTGCTGCTTTCTTTTTTTTTCTCTTCGTTTCCTTTGTCCTCGTATATATATATATATATACGAGGACAAAGGAAAC
>JAPYZI010004158.1:0-17752 GCA_030523105.1 Ophioninae sp. A BG-2022a
AAGATATTTTTACACCTGAACATGAATCCACTATTTATTGCTTCCAACGATTCACAATTTTCGTTGGAAATCAGTTAAATCACAAAAACTCGAAAATTCAAATTTTTCGATTTTTTTTTGACAATTGTATATTCAATGGAGATATTTTTAAAACGATTTATAAAAATATTGAAGTATTAAGAGTATTAAAAAATTCACGAAGGTTCAAAATTAAATTTGGAATTCTGCAAAAAATTTGAAACTCTGCCGAAAATACAAAAATTCCTGCAGCTCGGAGTAAACGATTCAAAATAAGGAAAAATGGTTCTAGAAGTCTGGATCCTGACGAACGTGCCTTCGAAATGGCTAGTTTAATAATAAATTAATTCTTAGAACAGTTGATCTTGAGTTTTTAATAATAATCGAAGTTCCAATATTACAGATACTGTAACAACAGAACAACAACAAAGAATATCAATTAAAAAATTCTATTAATACGTTCGAATGATATTATTATCAATAATCATTGAAGAACTAAATATATACTGAGTATTTGGCTAATTATTCAGTAATTGTGTTTATTATTGAAAATTCTATAATTATTCAAATTTTTATTAAAAACTCAATATATATATATTTCTAATTATTTCTGATCATCGGTAAATAAATCTTTAAAAAATAAAATAAAATTCAAAAACTCTTCGAATCTACAAAAATTCAAATGTTTATAACTACTAAATTATAGCATAAAAAATTCTCAAATAATTCATGAATTATCGTTCCATCAATAACTACCGTTTCTCAAATTTTCAAGAATTTCATCGTTTTTTAAATATCCATTAAATAATACTTTACAAAGGGACGCAAAGTACAAACAAAAATTTCGCTCTTTTCAGATGACGTTTCAAAAAAAAAAATGTCTTAGGCCAAAAAGGATCATAGATCGTTGATAAAAATTGTCTCGTAAAAAAAATTGTAACATACCAACGCATATAAAAAGCAGTACCATTATCTCGTGGATAAACTCGGAAAATTCTCGACGTAAATATCACAGCAATTTCGAAACGCGAGTTTAATATTCCCTCTTCGGAATAAAGAGGAGAATTCGAGCTGGAAAGGAGCGCAATAGCCGGCGTTTGTGAATAAAAAAAAAGAAAAATGACGCAAAAAACAAAATAATAACAATTGCGACTGTTTTCGTCGTCGTAACCTTTATTTCATTTTTATCTTCAAAGCTTAAAGGTCGTAATCGTATAATTCCGATACTCGAAAAACTCTCGAGTCTCTGTTAGCCCCGATTGCCATATCGGTCTGACCCCCAAGATCAATATTGCCAATCAAATTTCCTTGACCTCCGTTTCATACGACGAGTACTCCCGGTGCACTCGGAGAATCGATAGGGCCTTCAATGAAATTCAATTTTATACCGAGGCATTCACCAATATAATTGCCTCACTTTTTTTCTTACCAAAGTCTCCCCCCAAACTTTTCTTCATCGTTCCATTAATAATTCCACAAATATATATATACATATATATATATATATAATACGTTCACACAGTTTGGTAAAAACCATGAAGTACCCAATCGAACAAAAAATCGAATATCTCTGCGAAAAAAAAATGTCAACCGATTAATCGAACAACATTTTGAAGAGGACAAAGTCAGCTTTCTATTACTTTTTTGTTTCAATTTACACGATTTTTTTTGCACTCGTTACGTCGTTTCGAAAAGGCTTTCTCCTTAATGATTTTTCAAGTTTGGAAAATCGCGTGTTGGATTCTCGATAAATCCTTATCTCATTTTTTATCGATAAAATTTTCAAACCGTACACCTTCAGCTGCTACCGTCGTTATATTTATCAATTTTAGTGATTTTTTATTTTAGATAATTATTTTTTCGTACCGAAGCAATATATTTCACTTTGGCCAATACTTTTGGTCAAGACTGTACAAATACATACATACATATATATATATATATAAATTCTTTTGCATAACCAATAGTTGGCTTGACGCTTTCGGAGGATTCCGGAAGTTGTCAAGGTACAACGATCCCAGAAAGAAAACAGGAGACCTCGAGGACGAGGCTGAGGAACGAGTTCGACAAAGCTCGCAGGTGATTGTCCTACGGTTCTCCCAATAGGGTCCCCTATCCTCGCTCTCGTCGATTGGACTCCGACGAAAGTCCTTTTCAATTTGAAGCTTCCGGTCGCCACGAAACCTCTCCCCCTCCCTCGTTCATTCCTTTGTCGCGCTTCGACTTGAGATCCCACAGGATCACTGAAAAGAGAAAATCTCCGATACTCTCTTTCTCTCTCTCTCTCTTTCTCTCTTCTGGTCCCTCTTCGAGGTTTCGTTTTCCGCCGAATCTTCTTCGGTAACGGAGAATCGGTGAAGGGTCGCATTGCATTTACAAATATACGAGAGGTCGCCTTGAAAGTCCTTAAAGATACGTATATACGAGAACCTTAAAGAGAAAGGATCTGGGGACTAGAATTTCGTAGTGAGGATTTAAGAGGTAGTGGAAATAGACTGATGAAGGAAGGCGGAAAGTATCTTAGCGAGCTTTACCGCCCAAAGATCCTCGGTCGTCGTGGAGGGGGGGGGGGGGGGGGGTCCCTTTCTCCCGCTTCTTCCGTTCCTTCCCCTTCGGGGGGATGGGAGGGGCACCCCGGTCCCGGGGGGGGGGGCGATACCTCGTCGAGGTATGAAAAAAAAGTGTGGGGGAAGGTTAAAATAATCAATCGAAACTCTCACTGAGGTTTGTCCGTACGGTTTGTTTGAGCACTTTCGTCACAGTCGAAAGCCCCTAAGTGCACCGAAGATTTCCCCCTACCTGTCAATGAAATTTTTATATCGATTTCGTTTTGTTTTGCTTTTTTTTTCTTCTCTCAAATATTCGAAACAAATATTTTTGTGTAGAGGGAATGGGGCCTTTAGCGTTTTTGAGACGGATGAGGTTTGGACGGACGGGAATCGTTCGTACATTGAACATTCAATTATCGAATTATTGGATGATTTAATGATTGAATTATTCAATTATTCAATTATTTGATGATTCAATTATTCAATTATTCAATTATTCAATTATTCAATTATTCAATTATTCAATTATTCAATTATTCAATTATTCAATTATTCAATTATTCAATTATTTCAATTATTCAATTATTCAATTATTCAATTATTCAATCGTTCAATCGTTCAATTATTCAATCGCTCAATTATTCAATTATCCAAGTATCCAAGTATTTAAATATTCGGATATAAAAAAATGCAAATATTTAACTATTAAAATACGCCGATATTCAAATACTTTCTTTGAACTTTCCGCAAACGAAAACGTACGTTCCAGGACGCGAATTGCAAGAACCAAATAATTCCCACTTTTGTTCTCTCAAAAAGTCAAATTCGGAAAATTTTGACCACAATAGCATCGAGAACATATCTCCGAATTATAGCGAATGTGACTTTTGATATTTGAAAAAAGAAAATGGGTAATGGATTATAGAAATAAAACGGTTGGGTGAAAAGCTCGTGGCATCGAGTAGGCAATTTGTATCTCTCGGATACAGAGGATTCCGGAAACACCCAGTGCTTCCTCGTGCAGCTTTTCGATATAAATTGCCGCGACTCGTTGTATCCGGGACTTTTTTTTTTCCGCGCGGTTAAAATATCGTATTCGCATGAATAATTAATGAGACGTCATTCGTGAACACTGTCCGTGATTCGATCGATGTATTTTTGAGAAATGGCGGATAGCTTTTGTTGAATTTATTAATTGTTTATCAATTTTTTAATTCGGATTTAGTGTATTATTTATTCACGTACAAATATAAACAATGGTAAATAGAATTATTAATAAAAAATATTATATTTGTGAACAAATATACAAATATAATTATTAAAAATTAGAATAATTTATTATAGGCTTATAAGATATAAATATTATAAAAATACCTGCATTTATTTTGAGATTTAAATTTATAAATTTCGGAATTTACAATAAATAACGATTTACGAATACAAATTTCTAAATTTGACAAAAATATATAAATCTTCATAAATACAAATTCACAAATTCAATTACGACTTTATTATACATTTTTTTTTTTATACCCCAAAAAAATCCTAACTGTTTCTAATTAACAATTAAGACATTTAAATATCTTTCTAAACGTGATGTTCTTTTTTTTTTATTTATTAAATCGTAATTGAAGCTTTTCGAGGAATTTTCATTGTCCATCTCTCCCAGTAACGAAAGTAGTAAAAAAAATTGAGAGAAAGAGAGAGAGAGAGAGAGAGATCGAGATACTAGTGATAAAAAATGAGCACTTTGGCTAGCGCGAGGATTAAGGTGGAGAAAGTCGAGGATTCATAAAATTACAATGGCGAAATAGGAAGAAACGAAGAAAAAAGAAAAAAGAATGGTTAAAGCGATTAGAGGGGTGAGAAACGAGGGGAGTTTAAGGTACGTAGGATAAAAGTGAAGAAAATGGAGAAATAGGCGAATGTATGTAGCTGGGCAGGTGAAAGGTGGGGGAAAGCGAATACTACGGAGCCACGAGTATACGGTCCATAAGCGGGTTAATTAAACGCTGCAGGGTGGCCCACCGTGGGCTTGGGAGGGGAGGGGGTTAATTTGGAAAACGTGCTTTCCGGATTGTCGCTATGGAAATGAGAAGATCTTCTACCGTTTCCTGGCC
This sequence comes from Ophioninae sp. A BG-2022a, assembly GCA_030523105.1. Classification (NCBI taxonomy): domain Eukaryota; kingdom Metazoa; phylum Arthropoda; class Insecta; order Hymenoptera; family Ichneumonidae; species Ophioninae sp. A BG-2022a. Next base: position 4,688 of record JAPYZI010004158.1, read on the forward strand.
CTCCCAAGGTGAAGGTATATTCCTCGTGGTAGCTTCTCTACAGTTGTACACTTCTTGTACAGTGTACACACACAGCCCTTCCACATTCAACTATATATATATATACGAACGCATAAAATGTCGACCACGAAACCGTCCTCACGATTCTACGACTTAATCTTGAGCCGGGATTTCACGATCGAGATGAGGAAATGTGTACGAGATAACTATACCGAAGGTAGGAACACGCGGAAAGCTTTGAGGATATCCGATTATCCAACGAGGAGAAATTATGAAATTACGATTAATTTAAACGGTCCACTGTATGGATCTATTTAATTGATCGCGATCTTTGATTTTTCGAAATAATCGTTTCGAAGGATACGTAGTTCGAGTAGGTCAACGATGCGGCAACACTGAAGAGTTTTTAAAATTTTTTTTATTGTTTTTTTTTTTTTATAGTGACGTTTTTATTTTTCTCGAAAAAATATATTTTTTAATTTTGTGTTATTTATTTCTGTTTTTTTTTGTCAGCTTCGAAGTAAGGATAAACGAGGCGTTGTTGAAAAATGAGGTTAGTTTTTATAATTATTTGAACGTTTGTGTATTTGAATATTGGATTTTTTAAATATTTGAATATCTGAATATTGGAATATTGGATTTTTTAAATATTTGAATATCTGAATATTGGAATGTTTGGATATTCGAAGTTTTAAATACGTGAGTAATTGAATTTGAGGATATGAATAATTGAATAATTGAATATTTCAATATTTGAATATTGAAATAATTGAATTTCGAATATCTGAACGATTCCTTTAAGAAGGAAGCCCAAACGTGTCTACTTTTTTTTTCACCTCGTGTGCGCGTCCGTTTGAGTCGAGTTTAATTCACTGTCATCGAATTATTAAAAATAAACAATTATCTTACATCGTAATAACTATTTCATCTATCGTCAAAATTTAAACAACGTATTCAACAGAACAAGAAACACTTCTAACAATATTGTAATTTGGTTTTTGCAATCACTCGAAATGCAAAAACGATTGGTACATTACCCATCGTTCTTTGCTGCGAATAATCATTTTTATTGTTTTTTTTTGTCTTTATCTTTAACGTCGCAAGTATTTCAAACAAATTAAAAAAAAAAAACAAAGAGATTCCGCTCGACAAAAAATAAAATAAAATAAAAAATATATTAAAATGACATTAAAAAAAAAACAATATGAAAAATAAAACAAAATGAAAAATAAAATAAAATACAAAATAAAATGACATGAAGATTTAAATTAAATTAAAAATAAAATAAAATAAAATGAAAAAAAAAACTCATAAAATATAAAGAATATGTTCGTAAAGTCCACGAGTTTTCGTTCATCGAGTGTCGGACTCCGGGAAACTCTGATATCCTTTCGCACCCTCGAAATTGCATGCACTTATGACGGGTGTGAAAAACGAGAATTTGCCGTTTTCTCTCGGGGCCAGCAGATACGGAGGAACGAGAAATTACTCCAGCGAGTATACATCCCCCTTGTACTTATAGAGCTTACAAATAATGGGTGTACACGGTGGTGGGAAGGGTTTGAAAATGCGTGCGCGAGGCACGATAAGACTTCCGACGAGATGCACACGCGCCGTTTTGTCATCGGGCGCATACGCTTCTTCACTCGTTTATAATTCCCTTCGCAATGTCGCGTGAATTTATATTGTCATTCGAGTTCTCGGAGTGTCGAGGAAAAAAAAAACAACAACATTTTTCGCTTTGTTTCGGGCCGTCGAAAACGCCCTTAGTTTTTTCGTATTCTTATCGGACATTTACGACCGTCGTAAAAAAACGAAAGATTTTTTCGATCGTGATAAGGTAAAAATTAATAAAAAAAAATAATCAATAAAAAATTTCAATAAAATGTATTGAAAATAATAACAATAATAATAATAACAGCAATAATAACAATGACAACAACAATAGAAACTTCAACAACAAATATTAAGTAAATTTACAAATTACTTTAACTTATAATCAATTTATAATTAATAATAATAATAATAATAACAATAATAACACCAATAATAACAGTGACAACAACAATAGAAACTTCAACAAAAAAAATTACGTAAATTTCCAAACAAATTTACAAATTTTTTAATTACTTTAACTGATAATCAATTTATATAACAATAAAAATAACAACGTTAACAATAAGAATAAAAGCAATTGTTGCGTATAGATATGTTTATAAAAGTATCGATATTATTAAAAAGATAATTCCACATGAAATTTTTCAAACTTCCATTTATTTATTGAACGAAAAAGAAAAAAATACACGAAAATTCAACATCGGGAAGTTTTATTATGACTAATCATCCTCGTACTCAGAATTACGTACAAGTGTCTTCGAAATCACTTTAACGAGAATTCTCATTTAACAAGACTCATCGGTGTCAAGGTCATTTTGCGAGGTCAAACTGGACGTTTTGTTGACAACAATTTAAAGGCCGTACCTAAAAAACCGGATGTCTCGATAATCGACGATACATGAATGAGAAGGGTTCGAAGTAGCTTTTTTCATGGGCTGATATACGCATTCCGGGTGATAGGAGCAGAGATGCATTCAAACGGGCTTAGGGGATCATCCGATAATCCCATTACCGCCCAGGACCATAATACTCGGTGTGACGTTTCGTGGGTCTTCGCGTGGACCGTTCAGTAAGAAAAAAATTCAGGAGGGGGGGGGATGAGGCTTGGAAAAACCGTGGGTAAACTCCTTGTACTAGGTGTTGGAAGTGAAAATTCGTGATAAACTGATAACTCTTTGAGGCAAGGTATTCTCCCCCGAGTTCTCGGGCGTATTATATGGACCGTTGCCAAAAGCCAAAAGCGTGGAATAAAAGAGAGAAAGAGAGGGACGAGAGAAGTGGATAAGTGAAAAAGAGGCTTCGAAGTCCACAGAGTTTCTAAACGTTTTTATATATTTCTATAAAATTGTCACTTACGCTGATGAAAAAAGTCACTGAGCACAGCTGTCTTCAATAATTTTCGGAATATTAAGAAAAATGTAATAGCAACATTAAAAAACGTATGGAATATTAATATTAATTATTGGATTTATATTTATGAATTTATTATTAATTGTTGTATTATGTTAGTATTTATATTAAATATTGTATGGATATTTATATTATTATATTTATTATCAGACTGATAAAATATATTGATATAAAAATCAATATATCAAAATCAAAATGGAAAAATTGAAAAGTGGACGAATTATTTGTAACGATAACGCAAAGTGTAAAAAACGTAAAAATTTACTGTAATAATAATCGTACGTTAAATTTTATAAATCTCATAAAAAATAATATCAATATCTAATAATAATAATAATAATAATAATAATAATAATAATAATAATAATAATTTAATAAGATGTTATTAAATGTAGCAATTGACTGGATTCCATTGATTGATTAATTAGTTCACATGATTTTTTAAATTAATTTTCTACGATTTTTATATTAATATATTTTATCAGTCTGATAATAAATATAATAATATAAATATAAATATAATATTTTATATAAATACTAATACAATAATAATATATTAAGAATTTATTATTACTCATTGTAATTATAAATTCATAAATGTAACAATAACGTAAAAGTAACAAATTAAAAAATTTGATTTAACAATTTGACCTAATGTTTCATTAATATTGCAGTATATTTTACACTAAAAATATAAATACGTTTTTAACAGTAGAAAAAAAAAAATGTTTATATCCGATTTTTTTTTATAATCGGATATTCGAAATTCGGTGGCGATTTTCGATCGCGTTTGAGAAGGCTGTGATATCGATCGGATCGGTTCGTCGAAAGTTGGAGAAGACGAGGATTTCGACAGAGACGAAGATCTTGGCAGATGAGCGTCACGGAAGCTTGACGGGAGCTGAAAGTGTGTCTCGAACGGGGAACCGGGAGAATGAGGGACGAGAAAGGGAAAAGTGAGGAAGGGAGGGAAGGTGAAAAGACGGTTGATAAATGCCACGGGAATAAACGTTCCCGAGGGAAAAGTCACGCTCGGTTCTCAACGCTGTGTGTAACGTCATCGCTCTTCGGTTTTCTCGAGTTTCTCTCGTAGCGTGTAAACACACCGCTCGCGCCGCGTGTTATAATTCACGTCGCATTCGTTTCTCGAAACTCAAGAAATTGTCGCGAAAACCACCCGCTCAAACGGCCCCGACAATTTCTCTCGCGTAGAGAAACCTCCCCCTTCAAATTCTTATCTCCCTTCGTTACATAAAATTCTAACGCGATAAAAAAAAAAAAAAAAACAAAAAAAAAAATTAATAATAAAAAAAATATATAAAAAAAACACGTGAACATTACCGAGACTTTGTCAATCTTGAATTACTTGTTTCCTGCTATTATTTATGACCATAGAACTCTCCAAATCGATTTCGATTTTTTTTGTCGAAAAATTTACGAAAAATCGATTTTTTATTTTTTATTTCAAACAGTCCCTTAAATAGAACCTCAAAAATGATGTTCCAAAATATTAGAGCCGAAAAAACGAGCAAACCCAAAATTTCAAAATCTCAAAAATTTATCTCAAAAATTCATTTCTTAAGTCGCCAGGATTCATAACTCAGACAATTTTCAATCGATTTACACAAAATGTTGAATATATTTAAAAAAAATACATTGTCTATAGAATTACGTAAGATTTGTTTGATTGTATAGTTAATTCGTTATTAAGAATTATGTGACGATTTTGTATGCAAACTTTTCGTTTTAAACTATAGATGTGACCCAATTGGTCAAAGATCGATACATCGCGAAAATCCTACGTACTCCGATAGCAGTAATTATACATAATCGAAAACAAAGAAATAATTGGCTAATTATGATTAAAAAATTACAGAAGCTGTTAGTCCGGCCTTAAACCCTGAAGAAAAAAAAAATGGATACGTCATTGCTGAAACGCTGCACAGCCGCTGTTATCAAACAATGACAAAACAATGACTCCAATCTAAAGAATCCAGATACGAAAAAAAAAAAATCATCAAAATATAGGTCCGCGCATTGGAATAGGTTTCGAAAGCTCGTTACGTTGGTAAGTTTAAGGGGTTATAACCAGAGCGAAAGAACCCAGTGTAGATTTAACTCCGAGGGGATGGTAAAGAGGAATGGGAAGTTGGTAGAACGAAGATGTAGGGGTACCAGGGTATATTGCGAGGGGTGGTGAAAAAGAGGGGGGGGGTTAGGATGAGCCCAGCTTGAGTTTAGCGCCAAGAAGCAAAGCCCGGATCTCTGCGGCAGAGGCCCAGGGAGTCTCGTGCTTGCGCACCCCTTCTGGCGTTTCCCGGTTGTGCCCTCCGATTACGTACATAAGGGAGGTCTACTTTGGAGAAGAGATCCGGAAGTGTACGAGTGGGGGTTTAAGAAAGGGAAGGAAAAGAGTTGGAGGGGCGAAAAGGGGAGGATTGGTTGGGGGGTTGATAGAGGGTGAGACGGCAAACGAGGGGTTGGGAGAAGTTGAAAGGGCGAGGACTTATCCCAGCCAAGAAAACGTATCGCGTTAATCCAATTCTCCGGATCTCACACCCAACATTAGGATAGTACGAAAGGGCCACGGATATACACGTAGACAAGTCTTGAGAAAAGAGACGGTTGCCGAGAATTCGACAGATGGACTCGAAGAGTTGCTTCCTTGCTTACTTTTCCTTTGCTCCTCGGGTTCCAACCTCTCCCCTCCCGCTCTTCTTCCAACGTTCTCGGTGATAGAGTTGCCTCGAGTATTTTCGACGGTACGTGATCGCGGAGAGCTTTCCAACCAGTCACTCCTCACCTTTCGTATACCCATCATCCTCACGATCCCTTTTCCTCTTCCTCGTTACACTGCAAGCAAAATCATCCCTCCGAAGCAACCCTTCCATAGACCTTTCCTGTGTTTGCTTCCTCGCCCATTTCCTCGTCCGGAATATCAAAGGATTTCGACTTTTCGTTCTCCCTCCAAACGCCCCCCCCCACCCCTCTATTTCTCTCTTTTTTTATCTTTTTCTCTCTTATCTCTTTTGGTCTTCAGCTGCACCGTGAATTTTCGACCGAATAACGAATTAAAGAACGTTACTCTTGCTGTTTTCGTCTCGTCAAGTCACATCCAATCGGAACGTTTCGTCTTTCCTCTTTCTCACTTTTGACTCCGTCAATTTGTACGCCCATTTGACCTCTTTTTCTCGAAACTTTTCTCGATCGTCTTCGGTGATGGTTAAAGAGACCTTGGGAGGTTAGGTTTATCGTTAAGAGTACGAGGAATTGAATTATTTTGAACGAATCAAATTGGAGGTGCTGGTATCACTTATGGATCGTAGGTCCAAACGGACAAGCAGGAATCGCAGATCGAAGATTGAATTGTAATTATAATTTGTAGTTACACGTTTTTTTTTTTTTTTTTTTTGAGGAAATGTTGCTAAATATGGATATTTCTATTAATTGATATCTAAGTAATTTTTCTTTACGTTTTAAATAATGATAATGGTTTTTTAAAAAACCTTGAAGTTAAAAGGACTTAAGATCCGGTTTTAGCGACCTCAATTATCTAGAGAAAAAATAGTTTCACCCCGAAATCAGAATTCTTTTTTTTTGTGGCTGTTTTGTTCTACGATTTCAGGTTAAGGGGGAAAATTTGATGCGATGGGGTTGAATGGACTTTAGATTCATTTTCAGCGACCCAAAAACGTATTGTTAAATTGCTTCGAATTTGGTAATTATAAACTTCAGTAACATTACCGAAAAATGAGTCTAAAACGTATTTTATTGTCGTTAACTTATTGATTGGGTTATGAATGATGACGTTCAATCGGAGGAAGCATAAATCCCATAAAACCCCATAAAACGTTATGGGGTTTCAAAGTTCGTGGAGACATGTGACAAAATCGAGCGGGAATGATCTAAAAAATACCTCTAAAACGTTTATCGGTTATTTTCTTGTTAATTGGGTAGTAAAATAGGATGTTTAATTGGAAAAAACGAAAATCAACTTTTTTCGTTCCGTAAAAAATAACGGAATTTTGAAATAGGCGCAAACACACGATGTTATTTAAAAAAAATGTCAACCTAATTTTTCAGAAATGTCATTTACGTAAATAATTACTCAGAATTATTTTTTATTTTTCTTTGGTTGGTTGCGCGATTTTTCGCTGCTGAAAATTTGAATTTTTCAACGAAATTTTGAATTCAGTTCTCAAAGCAGTCGAACTTGTCGATATTTTCATATAAATCCGCCATGTTCCGGGCTGTATTATGTACCGTGGTATGTTTATGAGAATCCACCGATGCCACACCGAAAGCTTCTCCGCGTGTAATATTTATGACCCTCATTGTCCAGCGACAACAATTTATCGGGTTATTTACAGGAAACTCGGTCGCAGTGCGCGCAACTCTCCGTTCCACTTCTCAATGGATATATCTGTTACCCCCTCCCACTTTCGATTCTACAACCCCCGTTTAATCGGCGACTCATCCTCGTACTCCCTCGGCCACCTCCGATCGCCCAATGTTTTTCAACGAATCCATTCGCAATTCTCAATTTTGTAACTCTATCGACGCCCAAAAGGCGTGCACTCCGATAAATCATTAATTCCGTGAAAACGACTGTGAAACTCGGCAGTCTAAAATAATTGGAGCGAGCACGAAAAATAAGATCAAACGGTTATTATTATTATTATTATTGTTATTATGATTTTTTTTTTTTCGTTGATTCGATAATTCGATCAATAATTACGAGCGGTAAGTTCGATAGAATCGAATTTTTCATCCAAATTTCTAAATGAGTTTTCTTAAAAAATACCTTTTTCAAAAGCGTATTTTTGAAAAATCTCCTTCGGCGATACCTCGATTTTATTTTTTTTGGCTTCTTTTTTCATTCATTATTTACGATAATAATTTAATGCTCGGAGTATTTGAAAAATTCAATTTTTTATCCTCGAGTAATTTAGAAAACTCGAATTTTTCCATATCGGAAAAATCAAAAACTTCAATTTTTCATGCTGGGAAAATTGAAAGAACTCGAATTCTTTTTTTATTAATGATCGAAAAAAGATTAAAAGATTTCGGTTAAATTTTAGTCTTTTTCTTTCATTAATTATTTTTAATAACAATGATATCCTCGAAATATTAAAAGAAAACTCAATTTTTTTTTCTTTTAATTGATTGAAAAGCCATGAAAAAATCTTTGTTAAATTATAGTCGTTCAAACGTTTTTTTGAAAGGAAAAAAAAACAGAAAAAAAAAAATTTTATTTTGAAAAATGTGAAAGAAAAATAGTTTTTTTTTCCTGTTTGAAATCAGAATGCTGATTTGAATGAGATATACGTTTGGATATGTCGACGTTCAGTAATAACAATCACAGCGAGCTATTTCGAATCGCATATTTACATATATTAAGCGAGAACGCGAATGTGCGTCACGACGAGGCAGGAAACGTTGGAATTTTCCTATAAAGCGAGTACATATTCGGAATGGAGAGAAACGCCGTTTCGAGGCGTTTCATCGGTGTGTCCACGGTGCTCGTAGTGATTTCTCGCTTTGCTCCCGCGCGAACTATTCCTCGAGACGTTAGTGGATTCTCGTTTGACACCTTAAGCTCGTATCCCTCGCGATTCTTGGCCCTTGGCGAGAACGCTTTCCTCGACTCAAATGTCGACGATTCTACGCCCTGTGTATGGGAATCACAGCAACGGGATATCCTCTCTCTCTCACCGATCTCCCTATTTCTATGTACACTCGCGTGCAAAATTATCAAACGCTTCTATTTATTTTTTTTTAAATATATATTAAAAAAAAAAAAATTTCTGACTTTTTAACCAAAGTATCAAAATATATAAACCATATAATTATATCAAATTATATAATTGTATTGTTTGGTGGATTTTATTGTGACCAATAATACATTAATTAATAATTTTATTAGTTAATTTTATTTTGACTCATTATATATAATTTGGTGGATTTTATTGTGACCAATAATATATTAATTAATAATTTTATTAGTTAATTTTATTATGACTCATTATATAGTCCATTTAATAACTGAAAATGGTCTCCGATTGTTTTTTTTTTAGCTATTTGTTCCATTGTTATGGAGAATCATGATTTTATGTTACGAGGATAATTTTTCGTGGTCTCGATTTTTCACTTTATTTAGCAATTGTAAAAAAATAAAACGAATTTGAAAAACAAATGTTGAAATTTAAGAATTCCAGGGCTTTCGTGTTTTTTTTTTAGTAATTATTCGTTACATTGGTAAAAAATGAGTAAAATAAGTGGAATTAATAAAAAGAAATAATAAATAAATAAAAATACGTGTAATAAATAATAATCAATAAGTAAAAAATTCTCATTATTTTCTGTGTCTCTTTTATGGTCTTCTTCGAGATGATGATAAAAACCTCAACGCGATTCACACTAATCCCTGCAATTGGGCTTAAGTGTGGATTAATTAAAAGTTTATTTAAACAACGAATAGTAAAGATTGTTTATCATTTAAACCAAAATTCCTAATAATATTTATATATTAATATTTTCAATCATACCTTTTCGTATAATTGAATTATCGTGGGACGACTCATACTTTTGCACTGGCCTGTACATTTGCTTCAGAATACAGTGTAATTCAAACTCCTTGGCGACAAGAATCGCGCCAAGGATATTGCATGCGGAGCTCAAAACGGAAGATTCAGTTTCACGCGTAATACGATATCTCAGTATCCATTCGTCATACTGATCAACTCGCGGTGCAATAATACGTAAAAGACACGTGTTCGATGTACTCAGTTGAACAGTGAATTTTGGTTCTCCTCGATTTTGGATTTTTTCGTCTGATTTTTATTTTTTTTCTCACTAGTTCGTTATTACTGCAATATTTTTTAAAGTAAGAATAAATAACAAAAGATTATGGGAACCGTTTTTTAATTTTCATTTTGTCAAATTTATTGGAAAGAATATTTTTTAAACATTTTTTTTAAACAGTTTTGTAGAAGAGAAACAAAAATATAAAAAATGACAAAAAGCACGTTGTTTTAAGATTTCGATAGTGAATTTTAGATATTTTTTCCGCGATTTTTACGAATAAAAAATCATTTTTGCAATGAAAGCATGACTTTTCGTTTTTTCTTTTCGAGAATTATTCTCCCTCCCGAATAATTCTGGCGAAAAGTGAAAAATTAATTAAAAATAATTGTCACAAAAAAAAATGATTAATTATTTTTAATCTCCAAAAATTACTATTATTCCCTATTATTATTAATTCTATTTTTAGAATTATCCATATTCCATATGACGTATTTTTTTTTTTTTTTTATTACGAATGGGCATTGATATTGGAAAAACGTGGGAAAAAATGTTTTCGGGACTGTACGATAAAAAATTAAACAAAAAAAAAAACATTTTTTCATACAATTTTTAATGGAAGAAAAAATCGGTCGAAAATCAAATATCAGTTCGATTGAAATAAGCGTCGGAATGGATAACAGCCAGATAACAAACAGAATTTCAATAAATTTATATGTTTTGTTAGTTATGTGTATTCGGGTCGATGACACAGAGAGAAAATCCGTACCATCGACCAAGTTTGCAAAGCATTGTATAATTTATGTAAAGTGAAGGTACAAAAGCAAACAAGAATATATTGTATCGTGTAAGTTAAGCCAGACGTCGAGGCAGGAGTGGAGGAAGGGGGAGAAGTGGGGGGGGGGGTTTGCAACGGGAGAAAATTGCGACGATAATGGAATGTATACAAAAGAACATGGCGGAGTCGCGATCAGGATTACGTAGAGGAAGCCAAAGGTTTCCCCGTACTTCCAAAAAGATTCCTTTTATTTCACGAATCTTCGATATATAAATATATAAAACGTGTGAAAATTCATGTCCGATTAAAAGTGATTATTACTTTACAGCTATTTTTATCGTACGATAATCCAACGAGAAATAATTTTTTCTACGCAAAAATGTAATTAAATAAATAAAAAAAATCTAATTAAATAAATCATTAAATTATTTATAGAAACGACTGTCTTCGAAATAATTTTAAATGGAGCTTCGAAAAATCGATGGTTTTTTATTTTTTGTATTTTCTTGTAGTGCGTGGTTTCAAAAATGTGTGGACGAAAAATTATTCTATTATTTACAAAAATGACAGGCTCCGAAATCATTTACGAAAATACGTAATTTGGTAAATGTGAGGGCTTTGAAAAATCGATTTTTTTTCTTACAATCTGTTGTAGTGAGTACTTTAAAAAATATGTGTAATACGAATGATTTTAGTATTTATAAAAATGAAGGATTCATTAAATTGTAAGAGAAAATCTTAAATCTCTATTTTTAGCGACCGCAAAATTTTTTCGCAATTTTAAACATTTATTTATTTGAAATATATTTAGTTTTATTTATGTTTATTCATATATTTAAAAAATATATTTGTATACATATTTATTAAATACGCAAATAAATATATGCTCAAAAAATGAAGAAACACTCGTGGCAACCATAGCAATAATATTCAATAAAATACTTTTATCCATGTGCATAAAAGAAACGATTACTTTTCCATACCAAAAAAATCAAAGTTTCACTTTGTCTTTTTGTATATTTAAACATCTCTTTAGTAATAATATTCGTTCCAATATATTTTTTTCTTTATTATTATTATTAATCTTTTAATCAATATTAATAATAATTGATACAAACCAAAAAATTGATATTTATTATAATGATACTTAGCAAATTATTATTGTAATCAAATTACAGTTGAAGAATAACAATTAAATTAATTAATAATGATAATATATTCAACAAAATTTTATTATTATTATGATTATTACTAATATTATTATTATTATCATAATTTATTATTTTTCATTATAGTATGAGTATTTTGCAACGTACCAATGCTGCTTTACATTTTATAACAATTTCGATTCATGTACGTTCTCAAGCTTCCCCAGTGCGACGAATAGTCATTTCTGTGATCTGCAAATAATTGTAACAAACGTGTATGTAAAATTAAACAGCACTGAATAAATAAAAGCTTTCAGTTTTTTTTGATTTCTCGATTTTGGGGTCAATATTTTTGTAATTATAAAAAAAAATGTACCTGCACTTCCGGTCGAGTACCGAGGGCATAAATCACACCATCAGCTATGTCTTCCGGTCTGAGGGCTGGGATTTTTTCAAACAGATCGGACAAGCCAGCCGCTGTTGCGATATTAGTTTTCACGAGGCCTGGACTTATACTCTTAAAGTGAAAATAAATTAATCGAACGAGAAATAATTTTGATTTTGTTTTTCGAGTTTCTTTTTTATTTATTTATTTTTGTTTTTTCATGATAATTACCGTAATTCTGATTGGAAGTTGAGCCGCCGCGATCTCTCGACGAATCGAATGAGTCATCGCGACTGTCGCGTGCTTGCAAGCTGGGTACAAGTTGTAACCGTTCTTGCCAGGCAGGTTGGACAATGTCCGTTCCGGAATTTCGTGTCCCAGGACACTGATAAAAAACGAAATAAAATTGAAAAGATTGGGGCCTAAATATACTTGAATAGTGATAACAGCGATTAAGGGGGACCCTACTGTGAAGATTTCAAAAAATCTATATTTTTTTTACATTTTCTTGTAGCGTGTGTTTTCAAAAATATGTGTACCAAAAATTATTGTATTATTTACAAAAATGACAAGCTTCGAAATCATTTACAAAAATACAATATTTGCGAAATGTGGGGACTGAAAAATAGATATTTTTTCGTACACTCTCTTGTAGTGATTACTATACGAGCTTACCCTACGACCTTTTGAAATTTCGTTACTTTTGAGATTCCGGAAAGGTCGCCGGGGTAGTCGAACATTTTTTCTCTGTTTTAAAAGTATTAAAAGGGTTTATTTAATCGAAAATTTTCAGCTAATTACGAATATCAACGAATTTTCGTCGAAAGCATTGCACACAGCAAAAAAATGGTGGTTTTAGATGTTTTTGACAATTGTTTCATGGAAATTTTGGGTTTTCGGGAAAATAAATGGTATATTCGTGT
>JAPYZI010004159.1:0-36395 GCA_030523105.1 Ophioninae sp. A BG-2022a
TTTTTTTTTTTTTTTTTTTTTTTTTTTTTTTTTTTTTTTTTTTTTTTTTTTTTTTTTTTTTTTTTTTTTTTTTTTATTTTTTTTTTTTTTTTTTTTTCGTTTTTCGTGAGTAAACATTCGATGAAAAATTTCTTTTTAGTTTGGAAAAATACTTTTTTTTTGTGTGTGTGTGTTTTTTAGAAGCTGAAGGAATTTTTGTTGAATTTTGATATTTTTCTCTTGATTAAATTTGAGTATTTATCGGGTTAAGATGGTTTTATGATTTTTTTTTGTATATTTTTCGATTTTCTCGACAAAAACAATTAAAAAAAAAAAAAACAAACTCTGTGTCGACGTATCTTGTTTTCCAAAGTCCAGTTTAGGTTTCTTTGGGTTTACTGAGTTACTGAATTTACAGAGTTACGAATGTTTTACGTTTTTTTTTTTAAGATTATTAAAAAATTATTTCAAAATTATTTAACGATTATTCAAAGATTATTTTAAAAAAAAACCTTTATGCCAAATCCAGTTTGGGTTTGTTTGAGTTTAACTCAGTCACTGAATTTACTGAGTGACGAAAGTTTTCCGATCTTTTTTAAGATTATTTAAATATTATTAAAAAATTATTAAAAAATAATTCAAGATTATAAAAAAAATTATTAAAAAATAATTGAAGATTATTTAAAAATTATTTAAAAATGACTGAAAATTATTTTTAAAAAATCGTTAAGCCACTGGTCCATTCGTTTCATCAGGTTTAAAAGCTCGATTTTGAAAAATCTTGATTTTCGATACGCGGAAAATCGAGCCATCTCGACCAAAAAAAAAATTCTTTTCCCAAGTCCAGTTCGTGATTAATCGTATCTCTCGATCTCTGGTCTTGAAAATGATTTAAAGCGGTCGCGTATGCACCTGGACGAGTCCTGGGGCGAAGCAGCCTCCGAGCGGCCACCAAATTAATGACGATGTATTATTCTATCTCCGTGATGTATTCTGTGAGTTTCAGCCTCGAGGTGGACTCCCCATTATCGTTCTGTTTCACTTCTGTCTGTGCCTGCCAAGGATAAATAATAATACGGCCCCTATATATATATATAAATTCGACGCGACAATAACGCGCATGCGTCGTATTTTTCTGCAGCCCAATAATTGGAGGTTAATAAATTTCATGTATTATTTGACACGAATGTCTCGTATCGAACGTTACAGATTATCTTTTCCCTCCGGACACGCGGCTTTTTCTGCCTTCGTAATGGTTTGGCTCACGGTAAGTTTTTTTTTCCTTTTTTGACGTTTTTTTTTTTTTTTTTTTTATAATTATTTTTTTTTTTTTTTTTTTTTTTTTTTTTTTTTTTTTTTTTTTTTTTTGTATTTTTTTTTTTTTTTTTTTGGGGGATTTTTGGGTTTGTTTGGGTTCGTTTGAGTTTAGTTTGAGAAGGTATCGAGTTTAAGAAAAATTGTATTTGAGAATAAGTTAAGTCTGTTATGTGCAAATTGTATTTTTAGTTTCTATTTTTAATGGGAATTCCAATATACGAGAATTGAATTTTTAATTTGGGAAGTCGATTCAAAGAGTGTTTTTTTTTTTTACAGAAAAAATAATTCTCTCGAATAAAAAAAATTGGAAATTTTATACGACGATTTTTGATTTGTTCGTCATTTAAAAAAGATTTTTTTCATTAAGACATTTTTTTCTACATTAAAAAATATTTTTTAATACGAAAATTATTTCCTTTCGATTTATGGAAATTGAATATTCAATTTAGAAAGTAAACTCGAATTTAAACGAATTCAGTTGTCAATTTAGAAAGCCAATTTCAATGTAAGAAATTTGAATTTCTTATTTGGGAAGTTAATTCGAATTTAAGCAAATTCAATTTTCAATTTAGAAAGTCAATTCTAATGTACGAAAATTAAATATTTAATTTGGGAAGTCAATTCGAATCGAAGCGATTTGAATTTTCATTTTACGAAGTAAATTCGAATTCAAACGAATTCAATTATCAATTTGCAAAGTAAATTCCATTACAAGCAAAAACAATTTCCAATTTGATAATTAAATTCAAGTATGAGAAAACGTCATTTTTAACACAAAAGTGTCAAGATGCCAAAATTACTTACGATCTTTCAAATTGATTTTCGATTTTCGAAATTCTGCAAAAAATACCCACGAAAAAAAAAAGAAAAAAAAAAATTCGTAAGTTTCCTTCTGAACGAGCAATGCAGAAAACTATTTCTTCTGGTTCTGTTTCACGGTGAGATTTGACTCGATCTTTTTTTTTTTTTGTCCATTTCGCCAGCTTTATTTGGAGCTGCGACTGACATGGAAGGGGAGCAAGCTATTGAAGCATTTTCTGCAATTCGTGTGCCTAATGATGGCGTGGTTCACCGCTATGACGAGAATTTCCAACTACAAGCATCACTGGAGCGACGTCCTCGCTGGTATGACGTTGGGCACGGTCGTCGCTCTGATAATGGTTAGTGTCGTCAAAAGAGGAAAAAAAAAAAATACGCACGCACAAAAGCTTCGAGAATTTAAGTTAAATTCCTCGAGTACAAAAAATACTCTCATATGACCGGAAATATTTCCAGTTTCGAAATATTTCCACTTTCAGTCATTTGTTAGTCGTTTTTACCTGACTGAAAATTTCATTCGAAATTTTAACCCAAACAAACCCGAAATTTCTCGTATAATTATTTAATTAAATAAAGAATTATAATTAAATAATTCAACATTAAATAATTAATTATAATTCCATAATTATATATTCATTATGTAATTATTAATAATTAATCATTCATTTTATTTTATAATTACTTTCTACATGAATATAATATTTTTTCCTGGAAAGAACAACTTTTTTTTTTTTGAAACTGGTATGGAAAACATTTTTTCATAACTTTTACCTACGTTATATTTTTTCGAAAAAAAAAAGAGAAACGCTTTCGATATTTGTTCAATATTTGATGAAAAAAATATATTAACACTAAGAAAAATAAAAGAATAACTTGAAAAATATATATCTTAAAAACGAACAATGAATTTTTGCAGATTTTTGAAAAATATATATATTAAAAACGAACAATGAAATTTTGCAGATTTTTTCGTGAATAACTGTGGATTAAATTCCTCGAGTACAGAATATGAATTTTCTTCTAGAGAAGTCTTATATGACCGAAAAAATGTCTAGTTTGGAAATATTTCCGATATGGAACGATTTTCAGATCGGAAAGATTTCCATTTCGAAAATCTTTCGAGTAAAGCGATCGCGTTGTTCTCGGACACTTCGGGCCGTAATAAAAATTCTCTGGCGACGTTAAGCTCGTTCCGAAGCGAGCAGAGTTTTGTCCAAACTCGAGCCGGACGTTCGAACGTCCGCGAGTGGCTCAATTAATGGAAAGTGCCTCTCGCTATCTTTATAGCTCGAATTTCGGACTATTAGACACGAAAAATGAATAACGCAAATGGAGAGAGCCACTCCAGGATGAATTTTTGTACCGCTATGGAAACTCGTAACTGCGCTTTACACGACCGTAGGGATTTCTTAACGATCTTTTCAGTTCGTTTCTTCAGTGACGTAAGCATCGACCAAAAAAGTATTTCACTTTATTAACCCCTTAAGGGGGTCGTTCGGGGGTTGTGAGATTTAAAGATTGTTAGATCTTATTATCCCCTTAACGAAACAAACTTACTAACACCTTAAAAAAATGTCTTAAGGGGTTGAAAAGAATTTGAAAAAAATTGTTGATGCATTACCAACCCCTTAAGGAAAAAAAACTTACTAACCCCTTAAAAAAATGTCTTAAGGGGTTGAAAATGATTTGATCAAAAATGTTGATGCATTACCAACCCCTTAAGGAAAAATCATTCCTTAAGGGGTTAAAACGTATTTCATCAACGATTTTGAAATCATGGCAACCCCTTAAAGGATATATATCATCCCTTAAGGCGTTCGAAGTATTTCAGTAAAGATCTCGATATCTTACTAACCCGTTAAAGAAAAAAATTTCTTAAGGGGTTAAAACCTAGTTCAGCAAATATCTCGATATCTTAATGACTCCTTAAAGTGAAAAAAATCATCTCTTAAGGGGTCAAAAATTATATCAAACAAGATCTCGATATTTCACTAACCCCTTAAAGAAATAAACCTCTTAAGGGGTCAAAAAGTATATCAAACAAGATCTCGATATTTGACTAACCCCTTAAAGAAAAAAACAATCTCTCAAAGGGTTGGAAAGCGTTTCAGAAAACTTTTTTATATCTTAGTAACCCCTTAAAGGAAAAATATCATTTCTCAAGGGGTTGAAAAATATTTGAGAAAAATATCCAGATTTACGAGTACAAAGTTGAATCAAGTGGTGAAAAGATTTCATAATTTTCGTTTCAGGTTTACGGGGTCGCCGATTTGTTCAAGAAACGAAAGCTGACGTCAGACGAGGACAAACTAAGATCGGTGGAGTACGATGCCGAGAGCGCGACACAGGTGAATAACGGCAGCGCCGACACGATTCGACGGTGATAGGTTAGAAACAAATCATCGCGCAAACGCAATACGCATCGGTATGGGACATCCCGCCCAACCGTTAGGGTGCTTTTTCGTTCTTTCATGGGATCAGAAACGATCAGCCGGGGTGCAAGAGACGATACGGATTTTACGACCGGAACGGCCATGAGGACCGATCGTTAAAAGAGATCCCCCAATCTTGTCCCCCCATCGACAAACATTCGGTCCCTCGACGCCATTTTTATTTCTATCATTCCGAACGACCGTTAAATGTACGTTAAGCGTACAAGAGAGACATCGACGAGAAACGAATTTTAGAGGCACTAAAAGTCTTTGAAACAATAATCTGACACTTGAGACAAGGGACGCCATTTTTCTAATTCTCGAGCTTCGAGAGTTTGAAGATGTAACATCAAAATGTTTCGTCCAGAGAAAATCATCCATCCCTCCACCATTATTATACTCCAATTCTCAAATTCTTCAATCCTCCAACATTTTTGTTCTTCTAACTCTCAAATTTTCCAATTCTCAGATTGTACAATTAATCTGCCATTTTTTTTTTCTTCCAATTTCCCAAATTCTCCAATCCTCCGTCATTTCTTCTTAATTTTTGTCCTTCGGATGATCATTCTAATCCCAAAGTGTTCCCCGAGGGAAAATTCTCCACCGCTGACCTGATGAAATTCCCACAGACTTATAATTGCCAATGTGCGTTTCTTCTCGCTTCCGATATATCTTCAAAGCGACTCGGCATTGCCTCGACTTCTCGTCGGAAGATCATCTCTGAAAAGGATGGCAAATATTTATCAAGCATTGCACGTTTGTCTTATTTTCATGAATACGTTCCATTATCATGATAATTTGCAGTCGATTAGTCTGGGTTACGTGTAACGTAACGATTGAGAGGTTCGACTAAAGTTACAAGATGAAAACGACGGGTATATGAAAAGATTGATTATTTTTAATTTATACGTAAAACGAAAAAGATTTTTATTCAATTTTCACAGTAGTCTAACCGCTCTAGTTACCATTTTTCATCCGGAGTCCAACACGAGTGAATCTCTCATCTTCAGCACTCGTCTCACAATTTTCATCCGCTTAGAATCGTCTCCAGTCCAATTCGTAGTTGGCGTCCCATTTTGTACTCATTTTGGCAGAGACCACCCCGCTAGATATCCATTTGCATGATTTTTCAATTCCAATGTTTAGCTTTGCTCACCACATTACCGTCAGTCGTTTTAACGATTTATTGTACGTTTTTTTTTCTGGCTTGCTCAGCACGGAGGCGTCACAATGACCAATGGCAACGAGCTTTACCAATTAGCTGCGAAAAGTACGCAGGTTGTGCCGACGAAATAGCTTGGAGAGCGCGATCCCTCATTCCGTCATCGTACACCATAACCTTACTTTTTAATTTCTTAAATATATATTTCCATCATCGTGTGCACAGTCACCGGTTGATAGCGAATAATCCATACGTCCGATACCTGATTTTCGTAATCTACACGAATATCTTTCAACGCTGCATACTCACTTTTATTCAGCTTAACGTAAAAATCGTCCAGTTTTCGTTCAGCCAATTTTCTTTTTTTTTTGGAGATGATTTTTTTTGGAGATCCCTGGCGCACTTTTACTCCAGCCAACACTTCGTTGTAGACACGAAAATGTGTATTGTATTTTATAAAACGATGTACCAAATGTATGGGAAGCGAGCGAATGTTTCGAGGTTAGGTTTCCCTTTGTACAGCGATAAACGCTTCGAGCGCCACGCGAAAAAACGATAGTACGTATATGCCACTTGAATCTATCGTAGAATATTTATATGCGTGTATATCAGCAAATATATACATATATGCATATATATAGATACATATATATATATATATATATATATACACATATATATTTATTTCAAAGATATAGGTGAAATTATTTTTTAATTATGCGCAATTTTAATTCGCAAATCCCACTCGCATGTTACGGTTGTGAACCAACGTGCATATTCAATTGTATAAATATGAAAACTCTTTCGTACTAAAATTATGAGGCGAGAAAAGCGAAGTGCTCAAATCACCGATTGCGAAAAAATCGGTGACGACTCTCTCTACGTTTTCCTTTTAGCTCACGAGTATTACTACGGTAACGACTAAAAATAAACTTTTCGTATTTAATTTAACGATTTCGAGGTTAGGGTACTGTGAAAAAATCGGTTTTAAAGAGAATTCTGAAAAATCGTTTCGCACGTTTTTTTTCGTATGTACAGAATTATGTATCAAATTCCATGAATATATTAATGTTAGGAGGAATAATTGTAAGCAATTACGTGAAGGATCTTTGAACGTGAGGGGCTCAAGTTTCGATTTTGGCCACCCGAGTGAAGCGAAAGAAACGAAGTTTTTTTCTCGATGTAGATAACATTGGCCAAGAAGCCCAAACGAGCTCACATAACCTATACCTATACGTTTGACTTTCCTCTTCGGATTGTCTCAAGAGACGATTTTTTGGAATTGAGACACTAGCCTAACCCTTAAATTTAAGAGAAACTGCGGTGGTGTAAGAAATATTTATATATATATATATATATATATTTATATTTTTTAGACAAAATGGCTGATATTATAGAATATCAGATAATCGAAATATGTTTATAGTGACCAGCAAGTTGCTTTGTAGAGTTCAAGGACCAGTTATGTCATTATTGTTATTAATTATTATTGTAATCTTTATACATATGAAGAAATGCGTATGAGATTGGTGCCTTCTACAACTGCCGTTGCGACCTCTATGGCGATCTTTTCCAATTACGAGTCAAATGCTCCGCCCTATGAATTTTTTTCTCGATAAATTATGGAATAATGTTATTTAAATATACACGCGTTTATATATATTTTAATTATCGGAGAAACAATAATCGAAGACTCGCGTGTAATTGATTATCAAATACGACGCCATTAAAAGATCATTTATGAATTAATTGTTTATGTACAAAGAATGCCTATTACTTCGAATGAAATTCAATCCGTTCATGTTTTCATCCCGTCTTCTTTCTTTCCTTCTCATCTTTCTTTTGCTCTTGTTTTTCAGTTGTTGACCTGCCAAAAAGCCAACTGTTGCGTTCCTTGTCAATTCTGTAAGTCCCGCGTGCTTTCAGTGGCCTCTGGTGTCGTGAAAACGAGCTTTTTACGTGTCGCAATTCGGCGCGTTCGCAAACCCCACCAGTTAGAGAATAAGTATCACAGATGGCGCTTCTTGTTTCTAGGATGAAACCAGGCCCCTTCGTAATGAGTCGAAAATCTACGGCACTGGCACTGGAAGATTGTGTATTGTAAAAAGCGGTTAGGAAAATAAAACGTTCGTTCCTCGTCAGCGATAACAAATTTGAATAACGATGAAAATAAATTTAAACTTATTTTTGAGTGTGTAGATAATTTATGTATATATAGATATATGTATATCTATCTCTTTTTTAAGTTATTGTAATGTATAAAGCGTGAGAAGAACGTTTTGGGGTTATATTGTTTCTTTCAACCGTTTACGGTATACCAGTACTCGAAAAAGAAGAAATTCAAGCACTGAAAACTCATTTTGTTTATTAATAAGCTTATTATTAATTAATTTCGTTTTTTAAAGTTGCATTTCTATCGAGAATACGATGAACTAGAGTCTAGGTCGACCGCGCATGCGTCTAGTTGAGGAGAGAGAAATACATAAATGACACTGTCCTTGTTGCGCTTCCTGTAACTGCAGTGCCACCGAGCGGTGAAAAATGTAAATAAAACATGGTTTTAATTTACATCCCAGACTGTACTTTTTTTAGGCCTGTATGGGAAACCTAGATTCCTACCTTACCGATCAACGTAAAGTATCCTAACTTCCCAGTCGGTCATTTAACTTCTGATCTTGAGCAGGAAAACTTCTTTTTCACTAGATGGAACAACGCTTCTCTGTAAGACCATACGATTCAGAATTTCACGAAATTTGTCCAGGTTACAAATTTGATTTGTGAAATTCAAGAAAAAATGAGTTTTGTAGACAATTTACACGAAATTTTTCCAAAGTTGGGTTTTTATTATTTAAATATATTGATAAACAATAAACTTATGATTATTTGAACAAAAAAAAGGTATTTGAAGAAACTCCGGCACTCCGAAACTGAGCTAGTAGATTTACCGACCGATCTCGATTACCGACCGATAACGTTTGTTTGTGATGGTTGAGTCGCTTTCTCTCGATCGATGCCGTTTGTCCGTTGAGTCCAGAGTTTTAACTCGACGCCATCTTGAGATTTTTATTTTCCTTTCGGTTTTCGCTGGTTATTTTTCAACGCAACGTTTGTAACGAACTTTTGCGTATTCGTGTTCGCGTTACCAAACGATGTAGAGCTTTTTGCCAACCATGATGAGGTGAAGAAAACAACCGATGGCGGCGCTGTCAATCAGTTTTTCAAATGTTTCGACCAATGAAATGCAAGATTGGATAACTCTGCGCCAATGAAAAATGTTTTTGGGGTATTGAAGGTTTTTTGTCCAAACATCGAAATAAATATTTAAAAGGAAATGAGTTTGTTTGGGTTTGTTTGATTTGGGTATCCTTTCTTAACCTCTGCAAATTATTTATCCCAAAATTGGCCAAAATTTGAGAGTCGTTACATACGCGATTATGCAAACGTAACTCAACGCTATTTGCAGGTTAGCAGGTCAGGAAAATGGCCCGTTGAGGAGACTCGTTTCTTCATTTTTGCTTTACAATTCAACGTGCCGTTTATTATTATCGTCGTCTATTAACACCATAATAAATTTGTTTTTTTTTTCGAGTCGTTCGGATCCTCGGCTTATAGTAATATATATATCATTTGTATTCCTATACAGCCGTTCTAATTATCGTTCACACTCATTTAAGGGGTTAGGCTACCGTGAAAAATGTCAAAAAAAAAGATGAATAATTATTAAAAATTATTATCAAAATGATAAGATCCTAGTCAAATTTTAAACGCATTTTCTTCGATATTATGTTTTTGAAAACGGTGTATACGTTTTTACAACATTTAATTAACAGATTTACTGAAAATTTTATAGACTTAATCGTTTTTACTATTTTGTTTGGGTTCGACAATTTTTTTAATCGATTTTACAAATTTGTTTGCCTTTATTTGGGCCCGAATATTTTTCTGATCGATTTTACACAATTGTTTGGGTTTGTTTGGGTCCAAAATTTTTTTAATCGATTTTACAAATTTGTTTGAGTGTATTTGGGCCCGATGTATTTTCTAATCCACTTTACAACTTTGTTTGGGTTTGTTTTTGTCTGACTTGTTTATAAATCGATTATACAAGTTGTTTGGGTTTGTTTGGGTTCGACGTGCGTTCCTATCGATTTTACAACTTTGTTTGGGTTTGTTTGGGTTCGACGTGCGTTCCAATCGATTTTACAATTTTGTTTGGGTTTGTTTGGGTCCGGTTAATTTTCTAATAGATTTTACAACTGTGTTTGGGTTTGTTTAGGTTCGACGTTTCCTTTTCAAACGACATTTCAATTATGTAACTTATTTCTTCAAAATGAATTCCTCTCAAAAGCCTTAATGAAACAATTGAACATTAAACCGGTCACAGTAGCCTAACCCCTTAAACGCCCGTATGATCAGCACGATCACCCTTCTCTTCATAAATCTAACTCACAAGTTCCTCGTTTTTTTAAATTTTTCATTCTCCCTCTATCGCCATTTTTAAATTCGTAATCGTATCGCCCGATAGTTTGAATTGTATACAAAAGCGCTGCAATGGGTTACACACCGTCACTTTATCGAGCTATAAACTACACGTTTCTCCCCCTTCGTCCACCATTATACATTTAATATTAGCACTCGTTTTTTCTTTCTTCTTTTTCGTTTAAAGTTATATTTGACCGTCGTTCCGGAAGTTCTCTCGGGCTTCGTACTTAGCAGTTAGTAGTGGCACCGCTGCGCGGCAGTAGTCGTACATCAGTACATATTAATCGTTATAACACACTCGTGAACATCGATTATTCACCCCCGATCGTCAACGATTCTAAAAAAAAATAAAAATAAATAAAAATAAAAATAATTTAAAAAATACAAAAAAAAAAAAAATAAATTAATAAAAAAAATTGAAGAATAAAAAATAAAACGGCACGATCGTTTCGAACCCTTTTTAAACCTCCTTTCATCCCTCTTCTTCACCTTCACTCGACTCGTTATCTTCCTTTTACAGAAATACGTCAAGCTCTCTTAATTGTTATTTTTTAAACGTTATAACAATATATCTCCTCTCTGGTTTTACTCGATTACAGTATTGTCCCGAAAAAAAAAAAAAACGTTTTTCATCTTTTTATTTATTTATTTTTCTTTTTCTACTCTTTTTCATTCATTTTTTCTTTTTCGACGCAATTTTTCTTCCATTTCTTCATCGACCAGCTGTCGAAAAATTCACCATCGTCGAATCAATTTCGCATTGGGTTTTTCCTTCAATGTTTTTCGCCCTCCGTTGCTTTTCGTTACTGGAGCCATTTTATATACACACGTACACACGTACTCGCGCACTTTGCATATAGATATATATATATATATATATGTATTTATGCAATATTTATAAATATATGTAATGCATATATTTATAAATATAAATAAATAAATAAATAAATATATATATATATATATATGTATATTTATAAATCGTTCTATGTATACTAATTAATACCAAGCGCTGATCTACGTCTGATATTCCGTCCGTTCGTTCAAGATATCGAAAATCAATCTTCGAAGAGCCATTTGACATTTTTTGTCTGATAGTTTTCGGGCAAACCCAATTGACGATTTATTTGGCTCGAATGAAAACGTCATGTGACGGTCCATTTGACTCATTTGATGCAATATGAATGACGTTCCATTTGGGCAATTGGACATCAAATGAGGTTCCGTTTGAATCATTGAACATCAAACGACGTTCCATTTGGGTAATTGAACATGAGAACGACGTTCCATTCCAGTTATTGGACGCTTCAAATGACTACATTTTGGATATTGGCCATCATCAAATTGAATATTTTGGCTCATTGAACGCGCCGGATGAGTCAATTGGCTGGTACGAACACAATGATCGATCCAATTAGCTCATACAAATGCATCGAACGATCCAATAAGCCCATATGGACACGTCAATTGACGTTCCTTTTTTGGTGTTGATTAAACGGATCGAGTGATCCAATTGGCTCGTATGGACACATCAATTAATCCAATTGGATTAAATGGACGCATCAGTGAATCCAATTGGCTTAAATGGACACATCATTTTATTCAATTGGCTCGAATTTGGACATCAAACGACCTTTCTATTGGCTCTTACGAAGTCGCCTCAATAACTTTCCATTTGCCTCGTATGGACGCATCAAAGACTAAAAACAAAAATAAAATAAAAAATGAAACGAAAGATCACGACTTCCGGAATGTACTTCAGCTAGATTTTGAAAAAAAAAAAACGTTGAAAGTAAAAAAGCGTATCTTACAAAAATCGAAAGCGAAAAGCAAACTCGGTTCTTCGATGGTTGTACCAATTCGACGGAACACGGAACTTTCGGGAAGTTACGTCAGACGGAGGTTCGATTATTTGAAAAGATCGATCCTATTACGTGCCTCCTCAGACTGCTTCGTGCGATCGAAAATTATCCTCTGACCACGTGTTCGCTGCGAACGTAAATTGTTTACGAATTAACAATCGGATTAATTACTCGCTTATTGGATCGTCGGTCGTCAACGTCCGGCTCATTTCCACGCGCATTACCTCTGTAGTACGTATGCTGCTTCATCGACGGGCAATTCACGTTTTCCTGCTGAAAATTACAATCAACACAGGAAGGGAACCTTTATTATCGTGTAGATGGAACAATTTTTATTTTTCATTTTTTTTTTTATTCTCGTTCTTTCGAGAAAAAATTGAGCGGAGATGTATTTTATGGGGTCAGGTCACGGTGAAAATTTCAAAAATGTATTACCGATATTTAAAAATTGTTTGAATATTGAGTTATGGTTAGAAAAAAATATTTTATTTTAAAACAAACTCATCGAAATCCAAACAAACAAGCCCAAAACCAATCAGTCGTAAAGGAAAACAAATACAAACCCAATTAAACCAAAATCCAACAAACCAAAGCCGAAACACACGACAAAACCAAACAAACCCAATTCCTATGAATTCTAAAACCAAACAAACACAAATCCAATCAATTCTGAATCCAAACAAACCAAAATCCAAAGAAACCCAAATCCAAACAAATCCAAACCCAATCAATCCTGAATCCAAATAAACCAAAATTTAAAAAAAAAACTGAAACCCAAACAAACCCAAACACAATTAATCCTAATTCCAAACAAACCGAAATCCAAAAAAAACAGAAACCCAAACAAACCCAAACACAATTAATCCTAATTCCAAACAAACCGAAATCCAAAAAAAACCGAAACCCAAACAAACCCAAACCCAATCAATCCTAAATCCAAACAAACCCAAACCCAATCAATCCTAAACCCAAACAAACCCAAACCCAAACAATCCTAAATCCAAACAAACCGAAACCCAATCAATCCTAAATCCAAACAAACCCAAACCCAAACCAATTAATCTTGAATCCAAACAAACCAACATCGAAACAAACCGGAACCCAAACCCAATCAGTCCTAAACCCAAACAAACCCAAACCCAAACCCAATTAATCCTGAATCCCAAACAAACCCAACCGAAACCCAAACAAACCCAAACCCAATCGATCCTGATTCGAAACAAACCGAAACCCAAACCCAATCAAACGAACATCCAAAAGATTCTTCAACCATCCCACTTACTCTCTAAAAATCAATTTAATCGAAGAATTCTCATTTTCTAAAGCCGTAAACGTGGCCTAACCCCTTAAGATTCGTTGGATGTACGGTGAAACGTTAAAAATGGAGAGGTTGTTTTGATGGGGTACCTTGCGAAAATCGAGGTTCGTCCTAACAGTCCTGTGATGGAGACCCTGCAATGGCCTCGCATTGTTCCCTAATGGAGCCTTCGGTGTGGTGGGAGGACCCTGCATTAGCCGCCTCAGCACGTACAGCTAAAAATCATCCTTTCCCGGTAACCGAATAAATTCCAATGACTACGTTCCCGAGGCTTCAACTCCTCCGAAAAGTAATATATTCACCTCCTTAGCGGTAATGTAGATTGGCTTGTTCAGTATCAGCCAGATCGCCGTTTCCCAACAACCTGGATGAGTCGTGCTACCCTCGTAGGTCATATAATCTTCCGTTTTCGGGAGCAGATGTTTCAACGATATGTTCCTCACCGAGGCTGTGCCACCTGCCAATGCCAATCAAAAAATCCATTTTTATCTTAAAAGTTTTTTTTTTTCAATAAATTTCCGTTTTTTCATATTCAATTAAATTTGTTTAATTACATTTCATTTCTGTCCATTAAATATCAATACTCAAAATTAAATTTCATTTTTACTGCTGAATATTATTTTGTTTATATTTATTTCAATTTTTTTCGAATTGAATTAGAAAAATTGCTCGTAACAATTGAAATTTCAATCTGGACGTAACGTAGTTAATTAATTCTCGTCATTATTTTCATTAACTCACAATTATTGTAAAATAATTTAACGCCTATTAAATCTGATATAATTGAACGGTTTTTCAATAATTTCACTGATGCATTAAAAGTGATATTTTTTTTAATGTATTTCAATTTTTCACGAATTAAATTGTAATTCATTCGTAACGATTGAAATTTCAATCTGGACGAAACGTAGTTAAATAATTTTCGTAATTATTCTCATTAACTTACAATTATTTTAAAATAATTTAACGTCTATTAAATTTAACAAAATCCGGGCGATTTTTCATCATTTTTCTGAGTAATAAAAAATGATAATTTCCAAATTGACCTCAATTTTTTTTTTTTTTTTCGAATTAAATTTAAAATAGTTCGTAACAATAGAAAATTCAATCTGGACGAAATGTAGTTAATTAATTGTCCCAATTATTCAAAAACAATTATAATTATTCGAAAACAATTACAATTACTCTAAAACAAAATCTAATAAAATCGATCCATATTTTAATAATTTAAAAAATTCCTTAAAAATAATATTTTCATTTATAATCCTGAAAATTTAGCATCGTGGTAAGCTCTTAAAATTGACAGTTGGGAGTAATTCTTGCGTGAAGTACTTACTTCGGTACTGAACGTTGTTGAAGACGCTGGTGATCGCTCGAAGTTCGGAATTGAGGGTGTCTCCAACCTGGAACGCGTCGAGTAGACATTTATCCGATGATAACGTCATTAATTGGGGTAACTGGGTCATGACCCAATTTTCCTTTGACCTCTCACTGCCCCTTTTTGTTTTTCCCTTTTTGGAGGGGGGGGGGAGCGATTATCGTGAAATCGAAGATCTCAGGATTGCTCGGACGTTCGTATCAGAAATATAGGAATTTAGTGTGTACATTGGATTCAGTCTTGGTCCGCCCGCTCAATCAGAGTATTCCTCGATCGTGAACAAAAAAAGAAAGGTCGAAAACCTCTCAGTTTTTTATCGGGCAAATCCTGTGGGCTCGAGGGTTGGCACGTACGCCTCGAAGATCCATTCCGCAACATTTCATCCACGAAACCGAGAGAACATTCATCCCCGAGCAAGAAAGTCGATTCAATTTCATCCCTTGATTCCTCATAGTGATCGTAAGTCGAGTCAACATCAAGATCGAACACCCAACGATATTGTAAATTCCGCCCGCAAAACGCGAGTTACCGAAAAAAAAAAAAAAAAAAAAAAAAAAATATATAAAAATATGGGTTTTTCATTTTCGTTTTATTTGGGAATTATTTGTTTATTTATTTATTTTTATATTACTCGAATGATCCCGCAAAGTTTGTTTTTTTAAAGTCAAAACTCTGATATTAAATAACAATTTTAATTTATTTATTTTTATTAATAAAATCAATCTTATTAATCTTATTAATTTTATTTTTTGTTTGTTGATTATTAAACAAACAAATGATATTATATAATATTATATAATAAAGAGTAAATCGAAACACTAGTCATCGGAAATCCAACAAACCTCTATTAATCGAGTGAACCCAAACAAACCCAAACATATTTATGCTACCGTCAATCGAATTAAAAAATATCGTGAAAAAAGTTTACTTTTATGATCGTCGTAATGTCCCTGTACAGTTTTTGTGTATAATAAAGTATATAAAAAAGAACTAAAACATTTTTTATCGTCTGTTTTTTTACCAAATTACTCATCCATCAACTCATTTGATAAAGTAACTCATTTTAATTCATCTTTCAATATTACATAAAAAAAATTGAAAAAAAAAAACTATAATTCTGATAGTTACAGGCTGGTAAAGTGGCGATGAAAAAAGAGGATAAAAAATATTATTTACAGGTTTTTGACAATTTGGAATTTATCGATGGGTCGTTAAAGTGGATTTTGGCTGTTTCAGCTTTTGATGGTTTATCCAAGGATGGGTTTAAAAACTTTTTGGTGTCTCATTTTTTGTTTCTTTTTTTAGGGATTATTGAAAACTTTGGTTTTTTCATTATTGTTGTCTCTTTCTTCAGTGATTATCGAAATCCTGGCTTTTATTCATTTTTTGTTCTCACTTTCTGTCGCGATTTTTAATATCTTGGGTTTTTTTTCATTTTTTGTAATTTCTTTCTTCAGCGATCTTCAAAATATTTGCTTTTCGTTATTTTTCTCGTTTCTTTCTTTAGTGATTTTCGAAATCTTGGTTTTTTTTTTTTCATTTTTTGTTCTCTCTTTCCATAGAGATTTTCAAAATCTTGAGTTCTTAATTTTAGTTTTTGTCTCTTCGATTCGGAATTTTGGAAATCGAATGTAATCGCGACTGACGGTACGGAACCTGACAGGCTCGCCCAGACGGGCGCCTACCGCTAGGCGACCCGTCCGACACCGCGAACCCCTACCGCTAGACAACCCGGCGTGGTGGTATGCAAGCACGCGGGCATTTCGCGAGGCGCGCAGAATCGGAGAGCATCGAACGAGCCGCGCGTTTCTCGCACACGCTGCTAGTCTTGCCGGGCGAGAAAAAGCCGGAGAGAGTAGTACCCTCTTCACGAATCCGAAGTATACCTCAGCGGCCGGAAGACTTTGAGCGTTGGGCAATGCCTTGTATTCTCCGCGGAGATTACAGCTCAGCCTTTATACTCTTGGCCACTCCGACGGATCTCACGCGTCTTTGGGATATATTCGATTAAAGCGAAAACTAAAATTGCTGGGAATACAGAGTGGAGGTTACCTTAAGGGGGCAACGCTATTTTTCAAAACTCACAAAGTCCGCAGCGACCTTAAGCGGACTTTGTGAGTTTGTTTGGGTTTGTTTGGGTTTGTTTGGGTTAAGCGTTGGGTTTGTTGACTTTAAGCGGACTTTGTGAGTTTTGAAAAATAGCGTTG
Organism: Ophioninae sp. A BG-2022a; assembly: GCA_030523105.1. Lineage (NCBI taxonomy): Eukaryota > Metazoa > Arthropoda > Insecta > Hymenoptera > Ichneumonidae > Ophioninae sp. A BG-2022a. Next base: position 16,957 of record JAPYZI010004159.1, read on the forward strand.
CCCCCTTAAAGTAACTTCCACTCGGTATTCCCAGCAATTTTAGTTTTATAGAATATCGAGTCGAAAATTTTCCATAAAAATAAAATTGAAGGAGGGAACGATGACAATTAAGGGGTTGACTCCATTTGAATTTTTAAGGGGTCAGCTTAATTTTTGTAATTAAAGGGTTTGTCGTAGTTTTTATTACGATTCAGGAATCGGCTTCGTTCGCTTGTTTGAGGGGCTGGTGTGTTTAAGGGGTTGGCACGAACATTGGTATTGATGATTAAGGGGTTGATCCCATTTTGAAGATTAAGATGTAGGCCTCGTGTTGATGATTAAGGGGTTGACCTAATTTTAAAGATTAAGAGGTTAACCTCGTTTGTATTTTTAAGGGGTTCGCTTTATTATTGTAATTAAGGGGTTTGTCGTAGTTTTGTATTTATTTAGGAATTGGACTCATTTGCATGGTTAAGGGGTTGGCGTCGTGTTGATGATTAAGGGGTTTACTTCATTTTTATGATTAAAGGCTTAGCCTCATTTGTATTTTTAAGGGGTTCGCTTTATTTTTGTAATTAAGGGGAAGATCGTATTTTGTTTTATTGAGGCATTGGCCTCATTTGTATTTTTAAGGGGTTTGATTTATTTTTGTAATTACGGGGTTGATCGTAGTTGTTTATGATTAAGGCATTAGCTTCATTTGCATGTTTAAGGGGTTGGTCTTTTTTGTTGTTTAAGGGGTTAGTTTCTTGTTGATGATTAAGGGGTTTGCCTTATTTTGAATATTAAGGGGTTGGTCTCGTTTACATTTTTAAGGGGTTCGCCCAATTTTTGTAAACACGAAGTTGATCGATGTTTTTTAATAATTTGAGAATTGGCTTACCTGGACCATCACGGATATAGCAACGAGACCCTGGCTCTTGTGCTGTGCCTCGCTCATATTGTGATAAAGTTGCGCGTTGAAACCGTATATTTGTATCTGAAATTGGACAATGATCGATTAACGACAAATTATTCTCTAATGACCAATCGTGTTATGAGAAATTTCGAAGCTGAAAATACATTTATTAAAACTGAAAAACTTGGACTTGATTATTCAATCTCGTTTAGTGAATTAGTCAAATTAATAAAATAAAAGATACCACTCGATCAAAGTTACGAGTCGACTCGTAAAATCAAGCATAAATATTTGAAAAACACCCATTATCATTATTTAGGAAATAAAATAGAGAAATATCATTTTGCGTTAAAAATTTAACAGGCACGAATTGAATCGAATTGAAAATGGAATTTATTATTTTTTTGAACAATGATTGCTAATAAATGAGCCCATAATTTTGTTAAACTATAATGTTGATGAAAATTCATTAAAAAATTAATTATTTAGTAAATTTGTGATAAAATTAGCATACAATTTATTTATAATTTACTGATTAATTATTAAAATATTCGCCGATAATTTTATTGAAACATTACACAATAATTACTGAAAAATTACGCCACAATTTTACTGATAAAATTTGTAATAATTGCTAAAAAATTAACTCACAATTTTACTAAAAAAAACTCAATGATTACTAAACAATCAGTTCATAATTTTACTGAAAAAATACGCAATAATTTCTGAAAAATTAGGCCACAATTTTGCTGAGAAATTTTGTAATAATTGCTAACAATTTAGGCTACAATTTTACTGAAAAATTGCTCGATAATTACTAAAAAATCAGTCCATAATTTTACTGAAAAATTACCGAATAATGACTAAAAAATTAGCACATCATTGTACTGAAAAATTAGCCAATAACCAATAAAAAATTACCAAACAATTCTGTTAACTGAATTCGTGTAATTTTCGTGTATCCTTTCAAAAATTGAAACCCAAGCGTCACAAGAAAAACGGTTTGGGTACTCTGCTGCCAGAAGGGCATAGCAAAGCGATTCCCAATGGCCGCGTAATCTCAAAAAGCATTTGCAGCACTGGTCGCAAAAAATAAAATATTCGAAGCATGTTGATGAGACAGGATTGAATTTATCGACCACAGTTTCTAGATTTTGCAGAGACGTTTTTTTTTGGCAAACGGTGATAGTCCGCGGTACTTGGTGATCTACAACGGAAGTTCGTCGTTGCCTGACCAGGAGGCAAAGAAACAGCTGTGATGTATGGTCGTATGAATCCTCCACAGTACTAGGGCCACCAACCGAAGTTACTTCGCGAGGAAAATGGTCGTAAAAGTACGTTTGGAATAATCGGTAACTTATGTCGATACCAGCTGTTCGTACGAGATCGACAATCAAAAGAGGAACCGAATCTAACCCAAACAAACCCAAACAAACCTAAACAAACCTAAACAAACCCAAACAAATTAAAAAAAACTTAAACAAACCCAAACAAACTCAAACAAACCTAAACAAACCCAAACAAACCTAAACAAACCCAAACAAACCCAAACAAACCCAAACAAACCTAAACAAACCCAAGCAAGCCTAAACAAACCCAAACAAAGCTAAACAAACCCAAACAAACCCAAACAAAGCTAAACAAACCCAAACAAACCCAAACAAACCCAAACAAACCTAAACAAACTCAAACAAATCCAAACCGAATGGAAAACGAATAAAACGAAACCCAAAAATAAATAAGACTAAAAACACCAAAACGTAAAAATACCAAACAAAACTAAACCTGAAAAAACCCGAATCTAAAAAAACCTAAAAAATACCAAAATCTCTTTTCTCATTGCCGTTGTGCAAATGCGTGTACATTTATTATATATAAAAATAGAGGATGCAACGTTTCATGAGAATTCGTAATTATTTAAATTAATTTCATAAAGATTAATATTTAAACTTTTCATCGCAAATTAATAATGACCCGTCTCATAATTTTTCGAAAATCAAGCCGGTAAAATCGAGAATGCAATTTTCCACGAGATTTCCATCGTTTTTTAAATAAAAAATTTCAATGTTTAACTCAAATTAAAAATCAAATTGAATTATCAAATCAAACTAAAATCTACAAATTAAAGTAAATTAAAATTTAATAAATCGAACAACTCAAATAAACCTCAGCTTGTTAATTTTGAGTTATAATTAATTCTCCTCGAAATAATTTCACCTTCAATAATTATTTCCAATCTTGTTTTTTTCTTTTTTCGGACGAAAGATTACTTTTTTTTTAACTAATGGATCGCGATTCGGTGGCTGTTAGGAGGAAATAGCGAAGCACAGTTGGAAAAAGGAAAAAAGGGGTCCTAGCGATAGGTAAAGCGCTAATTTGCGAAGGCACACAAATCCTTCGGATACACGTTCTTCCCGTGTAAACTCGCGATATGTACTTTAACCAGAATAAACTCGTTTATTTTCTTCCTCCTTTTCTATCCATCCCCCAATTTCCCCCCTCCCTCTCTCTCTCTCTCGAGCACCCACACGTACACTTCTGTGGCCCTTTACGTCAGACAAATTGGGTCGAAGTGTTTTCGCTAAGCTAAAAGAGCAAAATTAATTGGGTCGAGTGCACGTTAATGAATATTTAATTAGTCAAAGTCTCGCACGCGGCTGTGATGGATGTCAGATCTCCCTGGCTCAACACCGTCCAATGTTCGAGACGTAAAAAAAAAAAAAAAAAAAAAAAAAAAATGTTACGGTGACCCATGGTAATCAAGCTGTCCGTGCCATACGATCAAGCGTGTCAAAGCCTCGCGATCTTCCCCCAATTATACGATGATTTTGTCCCCCCCCCTCCCCTCCCCTTTCCCATTTTTCACTCAGTACTGGCTAAATCAATATTTAGCTTCGACCGATGGTTCGAATACTTTTCATAGCTTTCAATGAAAAATAACGAAATATAATCTCTCTTGGATTCATGATGAAAAATCACTAGACGTATCGAAATGCAAAAATATTTTTTTTTCGAAAATTTGGTAACGTTGCTGGTATGGCTCGTGGCATCGAACGTTGATGGATATTGACCACAGCTACTGAACGGAATGCCACCCGAAATTCTTCCATTTTTTTTTTTTTTGCGTCATCCGTTTTTATTTATTTTTTTTTTTTCATCGAAATTTTCTTTTTTTCGTTCCATTTTTTTAAACTGATTTTTTAATGTTTCGATTTTCCAATCGGAATTTTTTTGGTAATGTGATTTTTCAATTTGAATGTTTTTGCTAATTTATTGTTTTTTTTCTTTTTTTTAAATTATTTTTCATTTTTTGCTTTCGTCTAGGGGAATATAGTTTCCAGCGGTGTAATTCAGCTGTAATTCAGCAAAATGAAATACGAAAAACAAACCACACGAAAAAAAGCCTTTTTTGGTTATTTTTCATAAGAGTGATGCTTCAATGGATTCCAAAAAAAGGGTTTTGAAAAATTCACTATATTGAGAAGGCCACTAAGAAGGCTTATATTTAAGGGTGATTTTCATTTCTTTTGAAAAACCTTTTTCCCCATTTATTCCCAGATTTAAAAACTGGAAAATTCTGGAAAATAAAAAACCCACAAAAATAAAAAATTCAGCACGTTAAAAATCTGAAAAAAAAACCAATGAAGATTAATTAAAAAATAATTATTATAGATAGTAATATTAAAAATTATAATAATAGAAAATGAAAGAAAAATACAGTTTGTTTTTGTGATTAAATTACGTAAAATAAGCCACATGGAAAAAAAACTTGTTTCAGTTATTCGTGAAAAAAAAAACTATTCACTAATTAATTTATTAAAAAAAATGTGTTAAAAAATGTACTAAATTGAAAAAGTCACGAGAGCTTATATTTAAGGCCGATTTTCATATTTCGAAACTACTTTTAACCAAAAACCCTTTTTCCCCATTTTTCACTAGATAAAGAAAAGAAAAATTGCTGAAAATGAAAAATCCACAAAAATGAAAAATCGAGCACGTTAAAAATCAGGAAAAAATCCAATGAAGATTAATTAAAAAAAACTAATATGAGAATTAATAATTCAGGATTAATCTCGGTTCACGCGAAATTTCTTAATAACATAAATTAGGTGGAAACGCGTGAATTCCAGATGTGGTTGATAGCTTGAAGAAACGATAATGTCCTGGGCTCTTTGAGGGCGTAACACGGATCGAGAGGCATGGCAACGCCGCCATGGTTCGACGTCTACATTACTTGCAATTAATGTCAATTAATTACGGTGCCTATGCTCCGGGAGATGCATCCACTATCCTCCCTGATATTCTCTACACGAGCATGGGATAGTGAAGTGCACCTTTGGCTTCCGGACAAGGATTTAGAATTTAGGAGATTGGAGGGTTGGACAGGGTACTTTCTTTTTATTCGACGAAATTCAGAGCTCCAACTATCGTAAAACCAAAAAAAAAAAAAATCATTTTTTGAAAAATTCATAATCGAAAGTTAAATACCTTTTGAAAATCAACAGACTTAGGTAACATTTAACGAAATTGTTTATTTCATCAACAATTTAGACTCGAGTTTCCGTTTAATTATTAGCAACAATAGCGTTATTTTTTTTTTCGCAAGATCCCATGAAAAATACACATTTATTTTTGTCACTGAAAAACGATAAGTCAAAATATTCGAGTTTTAGCGAATATTATTTTTTTTTAAGTCCGGAGATAACTCGATTTAACAATTTGTTTGGTTGTGTCGTTTTTGACTCGAAGAAATTATGAAATATTTCTCGGGTTATTTCGAATTTATTCATGAAGAATTAAGTTTTGAAAAATTATTGAGGTTAGGTCGATTTTATTCGAGAGGAATTAGGTTACGAAAAATTTGTGAGGTTACGTCGAATTTTTCCATGAAAAATGAGGTCTTGAAAAAAAGTGAGGTTATGTATAATTTCTTCACGAAAAATTAGGGGCCGAAGAATTTTTAAGGTTACGTCGATTTTATCCATGAGAAATTCATTTTCAAGAAATTCATAATAATGAACTTATGTCGATCTTTCTCTCAAAATTTTTACGAAAAAAACTTACCAGTCTGAAAAAAAAGTGTATTTGAAATTTCGTGAGGTTAGGTCGAATGAATTCATGAGAAATGAGGTTTCGAAAAAAAGTGAGGTTATGTCGATTTTATTAACGAGAAATGAAGTTTCGAAAATAAGTGAGGTTACGTCAACTCTTCATACTTCTGAAAAGGCAGTCTCCTAAATTTATAAATCTTACCTCAGCTGGAAAAGCGTAGTTGTTTATACGATGTTCCGATCCGTGGGTGTTGTTCATACCGTAATGTATATAAATCTCCTCGAATTGATAGCGATAAGCGAGAGGTCCATCAGTGATATTGACGGGTTTGGAGTCTTTGTCGACTTTGAAGATCAAAAATTGTCCGGTATTTTGAAGATGACCAGAAATCTGTGGAAATAATAAAAAACATGTAAATAAATAAAAAAATAATTAAATAAAAAAATTAATAAATGAGTAAATGAAAAAAAAAATAAGTAAATAAAAAAATAAATGAATAAAAAACAAAAATTTAAATAAATTCGAAAATACGTGAAAACCTTTGATTTTGGTTTCGAAATTCCGATCCGTGCACATTATTGGATCGGTCATTGAACTGAAAAAAATTGGCGAATTCCTCTTCCTCGTTGAATGTTGAAAAAAATAAAAAAAATGGCAAAGCCTTTTTCCACCTCAATATGGATAAAAATAGCGAAATTTTTTTTTTTCTCCGCTTCAATATGAAATGGAAATGTGGAAATAAAAACTCGGCAAAGCCCTTCCTTCATTTCAATGCGGATAAAATATGGGAAAACAAAATGGCGAAGCTCCCATTTTCCAACGAGATTGATTCACTAGCTCATATCGCAATTATACACCAGCTATGCGTCAAAGTCCAGAGTGGAATGCAGACGAGAACAATCGGGAGATAAATTAGTCCGCTTAACGCCACAAGGAGATATACACGAAAAATAACAAAAATCATTTTCGTTGGACAAATTTTGAAAGAAATTGCCATTGTTATACATCGTGTCGTTGGTTTGAGAAATTTCACATTTTTTCTCTTTTGGGTCTAATTGGGACCATTTGAAATTTTCTGTTTGGGTTATAACCATATTTTTGATATTTTTTTAAATTTTGTTAAAATATAATTTAGCCTAATATTAAAACTCAAACACAGCGATAAATAACTTCGAAGAAACGAATTTGAGGTTATATTTGGTTAAGTTATGATTTTATAAAATTTAACCTCAAATAATAATATAATTTAAACCTTTGATTATGATTTACAAAAAAAAAATCACCTTAAATTATAAATAACTTAAATATAATCTCAAATTATAATTCAACTAAATTTAATCTTAAATCATAATTTGACTAAATACAATTTTGTTTGGGTTTGTTTAGGTTGGTTTGGGTTTGGACTAAATATAATTTTGAATTATAAGTTAATCAAATATAACCTCAAATTATCTTTTAACTAAATGTGATTTCAAATTATAATTTGACCAAATATAACCTTGAATTGTAAATTTATCAAAATTTAACCTCATATTATAATTTAATAAAATATAACCTCGAATAATAATTAAACCAAACATAATCCAAAATAATAATTCAACACAATTTAACCTCACATTAAAAAATAAACTAAATATAACCTCAAATGGTGCTTTTTTTGAGGTTATGTATCGTCGTGTAAGAGTTTTTTTTTTCAAATTTGGTACTGTAGAAATAAACTTTAATTTTGTTAAACTTTTTAAACATTATATTTCATGGGAATCCAAGGGAAAATGGTCCCCTTAAAATCATATTTCGCATATTTCTCGTCATTATATATATATTTTGTAAAATCCCTTATCGCGACTTATTTCGTTCCAATTATACTCTCGCACATCATTATTTCATCCAAATTATTCGAAAACTTTTTTGCTCCTTTTCATTTTCCGATAATTTTTTTATCTCCGATCTCACATTTCGCAATTATCGTTCCTCAACGATTTTTCATTTTACTCGTGAGATTTCACAATTATGTTCGACGCGAATGCTACGTTTCTGTTATTACATTTCTCAGTTATATTTATTCGTGAACTCTTCTTTTTTGCTTCCATATCGAGCAATTATATTTTTTCTTAATTATTCATATTTGTTCTCGGAATTCATAGAATTTAACTAGAACCTTCTCATCAGTATCGAAAATTCAGACGGCAATTGGAAAAGCGGAAAATAATTTATTTTCGTTAAAAAAAATACGTTACTAATTAATCTTTTTAAGGTATCACTGAACGATATTAAAAAATGCCAACATTTTTTGAAAATTTCCGGAATAATAATAATAACAATAATAAATTGTATTTTTTAATAATAAACATATAATAATAAATAAAATATGTTACCAAGTAATTTTTTTAAGAAACCAATAAATAAATATTTAAAAATTACCAAATTTCTTGAAAATTTGACGAATTATAGTTTAATAATATTTTAATATAATATTATATTTGGTTTTTTTTGTCCAACTTTAATTAATTAGGATCTCAATTGTTAGCTTTCTCCCTCCCTCTCACTCTCTTTTTCTGCACATGATTTACCGGAAGTTCCTTTTTCCGAGTCCAAGTATCGTACAACCGGAATCAGCTGAGCCTTCCCATACGAAATACGGGAAAAGGGTTACTTCGTGACTTTTCGTCGTAGTTTTGGACGTATCAATCATATTCATCCTCCTTTTTTTATAGCGGTACGTATGGACGTGGGCGCAACGTGAAAGATCAATAAAACATGCGCCAACCATCGAAATGGTGTGTAGTCAAATAAGCGAGAACTGACGAAACTGAATTTCGTAAAAAAAGAAAAAAAAAAAAACAAGAAAAAAAAATTTTTTTAAACGAAAAAAAGAAAAAAAAATTCGACCAATCATTCATTTTGGAGTATTGGAGCAGAAGGCTCGTTCGGAATATCCAAACGTTAAATATGTCTCGTAGAAGCCGCCAAAATTTTCCTTAAGGGGTTAAAGTAAAAATTTCGAAAATTTGTTCCTGGAGGGAATTCGAAAAATAAACGGATGGCTTGAAATTTTGAGATCTGTAATTCTACGAATTTAGGGTCCGAAGTTGTTTTTTTTAAATTGAATTTTTTAAATTTATGAATTATTATTAATGAAGTATTATTATAATTAATATTGTTAGTTATATTGATTGAAAATAATATTTTCTCTCAGAAAATCATATTTTGTTCGAAATATTAATAATTACAATTACAGAATAATTATCTCGAATTATTGAATTATAATTTTAATAAATTAAAATTAATAAAATATTATTATAATTTGTTTATATTAAAATTCACGATATATTTTTGTTATAAAATTATTCTCTTTCATACGTAATAATCATATTACGTAATTGTTCATTCATTGTTAATTTGAATATCAATCAAATATAATTAATTTATAAGTAAGTCATGAAAAATAATAATTTCAATGTTATTAAAATTAAAAATAATTTTCAAACGATTTAGAAAAAAATTTTCCGAAAAAAATTTCGAAAAAAAATTCTCTACGCGAAAAAAAAATGGTACCAACGGTATGTTGGATTTTTGATAATTACGTGATGCTTATCGATGTTGACCGGCCTCAAATGAGGATCGTAGAGGAGCTTGTCTGGCTCGATGTTGATCGGACTCTGACGTCTTCCCTTCGTGCACAGAGACCATTGCGGGTTTATCAAACCCCAGAAGGACGGTCCTGCAAATAAATTGAGAGAAAAGTAACTTGAGTATTGCGTGCGTTTATGGTTTTGTCCGATGTATACGAAAGTGCTTAATTTCTCGTGTAATAATTAAGCGTAACACCAGGTTGGTCTTCAACGAGGATTTCCTTCTCGACAATTTTAATTCCATCAGTTAATTAACAACGATGATGTAATATCTTATTTATCTATTTATTTTTCTAATTATTTTTTACTATATTTTAAAAACGACAATAATTTTATTAAAATGTAGTCAATGAATTCTTCGAACTTTCATTAATTAATTTTGAAAATTCATTTATATTAATCCTGAAATTAATGGATGCTTGTTGTATCTAATTAAAATTATTAATTGGTAATCGATGAATTTTTTCATAAATGATTATTAATTAATGATTTAGTCATTGATAATTAGTTATTTAATAATTCCTGTTAAATAAACTTCTTCTTGGATTCCTGGTATTCAAATCGTCACATTGAGATAATTTTTTTTCGTAACTAATAAATTGAAAAAACAAAATTATTTATAAAAATTAATATTATAATGTTAATAAATCATAGATAATTAATTTTTGAGTTTGTTTGCGTTCTCAATCATATTTTGGAAAAGAACTGAAGTGTTTTTTGAGTAATAAATTATTAATAATTAAATTAAATAAAAATTAATCACTAATTAGATCAAATAAATGTTTGAATACATTTTTGGATCTACCCAGACACGATGTAAAAAATGTTTGCATTATTCTCATTAATTGATAATTATTTTGAAAATAATTAGTGCCCAATAAACCCAATCAAATATTGCGAATAAAATAAAATAAAATAAAATAAAATAAAACAAAATAAAATAAAATTGAATTTTTAAGAATAAATTCTTCAAAGGTGAATTTAATAAATAGTCTTTAGGTGCTCTAATTAAATGGTAAATTTTCAATATGATCGAGAACTTCATAAAACCGTTTTTTACTAGTAGCTCAGCGGTCACCCATCCAAGTATCGACCGGGTTTCTTAGCTTTCTAGAGTCCGATTGAAAAATGGTAAATTTTGGAATTGGGGAGTTCTCCGGGGCATTCGAGATGGGAGGTTGAACCGAGATGGAATACCTCATGTACAGCTGCGGTTGTACTCGGCCTGTTCTTGATAGTTATCCACCGGAGGATTACTGCATTGTCCACCGACCATGATTAATTGGATAACGATAATTAATTCCTGGCTTCGTGACGGATTTAACGATCGGCGCGACTTTTCGGGAGTACTGGGAGGGATGACCGTATTGTCGGTGACACTGATACCTCAGTACGATTAACGGTTCGACCATTCTCCTGTCTTCTAGACATTTGATCCTCCCCTTCCCTCTTTTACCCTTTGTCCTTACCACTGCCTCCGATTCCTCATGAAAATAGCAATCGGTGGCTTTGTTTGGGTTCGATTGGGTTTATTTGGGTTTGTTTGGCATTTCCTCGTGAAAACAGCAATCATTGCCATTGGGTTCGATTGATTCTACTTGTTTGGGTTTGTTTGGGTTCGATTGGGTTTATTTGGGTTTGTTTGGCATTTCCTCGTGAAAACAGCAATGAATGGCATTGCGTTCGATTGGTTCTACTTGTTTGGGTTTGTTTGGGTTCGATTGGGTTTGTTTGGGTTTGTTTGGGTTCGATTGGGTTTGGTTGGGTTTGTTTGGGTTCGATTGGGTTTATTTGGGTTTGTTTGGCATTTCCTCATGAAAACAGCAATCAATGGCATTGGGTTCGATTGGTTCTACTTGTTTGGGTTTGTTTGGGTTCGATTGGGTTTGTTTGGGTTTGTTTGGGTTCGACTGGGTTTGTTTGGGTTTGTTTGGCATTTCCTCATGAATACAGCAATCAATGCTATTGGGTTCGATTGGTTCTACTTGTTTGGGTTTGTTTGGGTTCGATTGGGTTTATTTGGGTTTGTTCGGCATTTCCTCATGAAAACAGCAATCAATGGCATTGGGTTCGATTGGTTCTACTTGTTTGGGTTTGTTTGGGTTCGATTGGGTTTATTTGTTTGCGTTTGTTTGGGTTTGTTTAGCATTTCCTCGTGAAAATGACAATCGTTTGGGTTTGTTGGGGTCAACACGTCACGAAAGTAGCAGTGGATTTGTTTGGGTTTGTTCTGAATGAAAAAAGCCAAATGGTGATTTTGTTTGGGCTCGTTTGGATGAATTCTCAATGAAAAAAAAAAAACAATAATTGCTTTGTTTTGGTTAATTTTTAATGAAAAAGCAATTACTGAGTTTGTTTGTGTTAATTATTAACAAAAAAGGAATTAGTGAGTTTGTTTAGGTTTGTTTGGGTTAATTCTTAAAGAAAAAGCAATTAGTGAGTTTGTTTGGGTTAATTATTAATGAAAAAGCAATTAGTGAGTTTGTTTGGGTCAATTCTTAATGAAAAAGCAATTAGTGAGTTTGTTTGAGTTTGTTTGGTTGGGTTAATTCTTGACGAAAAATGAATTAATGAATTTGTTTGCGTTAATTATCAACGAAAAAACAATTAGTGTGTTTGTTTGGGTTCGTTCTTAAAGAAATGCAATCAGTAAGTTTGCTCAGGTTTGTTCGGATGAATTCTTAACGAAAATAGTAATCAGTGAGTACTTCTAATCATCATCATCATTGCTGTCACTGAATTTCCATGAAATATTACAATCACGTATGAATGAGGGCGTGAGTGAAGCTTCTCCAAGTGTTTGATGGCTGACGGAAATTTTTTTCATCAGGATCGCGCATTGTTTTCGTAGATTGTCTCACTGTAATCGTAACAAAGGATGAGTGGAGTTGAAAAGTGCTTTATCGACGGGACGAGTCGCGAGATTGCCGAAGCGGATGGAGAGAATAAAAAAAAACACGAAGATGAGAAAGACTGGAGGTTCGACACCCCTGATTGCATTAACTTGTCCTCACTTTTGTATACATTTTCCTTTATTTGACATTTTTCGCTGATCTCTGGCTCTTCGCTTGGGGAAAAAGTCGTTATCCTGAGTAATCCTTATTTTTGAGTTTCCATCCAAACAAACACAAGTAATCTTTTCTATTGGCTTGGCATTCCAAAAAAAACCCAATTGTTTACTGATAACCTTTATTTTTGGGTCAGTCGATAACTAAACCCAAACAAACTCTTATTTTTGGATCAGGACCCAAACAAACCCAAACAAATCCAATTAATCCTTTTTATTGGCTTGGCATTCCAAAAAAAACCAATTAATTCCAGATAACTTTTGATTTTGGGTCAGCCGAGCCAAACAAACCCAAACTAATCCAATTAATCCTTTTTATTGGCTTGGCATTCCCAAAAAAACCAATTAATTCCAGATAACTTTTGATTTTGGGTCAGCCGATGACTAAACCCAAACAAACTCTTATTTTTGGATCAACGCCTAAAAAAACCCAAGTAAACCCAAACAAACCCAAGTAACCCTTTCTATGGGCTTGGCATTCGAAAAAAACCCTAACAAATCCAGATAAACTCTATTATTGGGTCAACCGATAACTAAACCCAAACAAACCCTTATTTTTAAATCAGCGCCCAAAAAAAGCTTTATTTTTGGGTCACCATCCAAACGAACCCAAACAAACTCAAGTTTCATCCTTATTTTCATCACGATACGCAAATAAACCCAAATAACCTTCATTTTTGTGCTTTTATTTTGTATGTTTTATTTCTATTGTATGTTTGACTTTTTTCCGTCAGCATTGAGCTTCATCACGTGATTAGTCAGGTAGATTTTTCAAAACTGAAAGTTTTTGGTTTTCGGAAGATCCAATCAAAAAATGAATTTCTTTGGGTTCGTTTGGGTTCGTTTGGGTTTGTTTGGGTTTGTTTGGGTTCGTTCAGAAAATTTGTTTGGCTGGTCACTTTTTTCGAACGGGAACATATTTATAACTGTATCGAATACGATATTAACGATTGTATTGGATTGGAGAAACGTCCATCATGGGAATTCTACTCGATAGCTCATAATTCAAGGAACGAATATCTCATCGGGTTGAATAAGATTCGAAGGGCTTTGCATAAAGGTTCCCCCGTAATTCCCACTTGTTCGTACTCTCTTGATGTCTTTCCCCCTCAAGGCCTTTCCTCTCCCTTTTAAAGTGCACCATCAGCGAATCTGTTAAGTACCGTGCAACGAGTACCATTATAGCACCCAATATGCTGATCAGCCTCGCTCGGGGACCGTCGTTGTACGCAGCTATATCTCAACGTACCTTGTAGTGTCCTCAGTCGCGACTAAAAAAAGCGCATAAAGCGTCACGGGCGAGCTCGTGAATAAAAATCGAACCGGCATGCGTCATTTTTCCACGAGGCCTTTTATCACCATTTTCACTATTTATTCCCATCATGAAACACTTACAACTTATTCTCCACCCAAATTTTATTTCTCAACAAGCTCGACAAACCCAAACTTTATTCCTGATGAAGCTGGACGAACCCAAACAAACCCAAATTTTATTTCTGAAGAAACTGTACGAACCCAAACAAACCCAAATTTTATTTCTGAAGAAACTGGACGAACCCAAACAAACCCAAATTTCATTTCTAAAGAATCTGAAGAAACCCAAAGAAACCCAAATTTTATTTCTGAAGAAACTGGACGAACCCAAACAAACCCAAATTTTATTTCTGCTGAAGCTGGACGAATCTAAAACCAACCCAAACAAACCCAAATTTCATTTCTGAAGAATCTGAAGAAACCCAAACAAACCCAAATTTTATTTCTGAAGAAACTGGACGAACCCAAAGAAACCCAAATTTTATTTCTGCTGAAGTTGGACGAATCCAAAACCAACCCAAACAAACCCAAATTTCTTTTCTGAAGAATCTGAAGAAACCCAAACAAACCCAAATTTTATTTCTGAAGAAACTGGACGAACCCAAAGAAACCCAAATTTTATTTCTGCTGAAGCTGGACGAATCCAAAACCAACCCAAATTGTTGGATTCGAAAATGGTTTCGGATTCGTCCAGCTTCAGCAAATTTTATTTCTGCTGAAGCTGGACGAATCCAAAACCAACCCAATAACTTACAAATTGAAATATATAGTTCACAGAGATTAACATAAATAATTAAGACGTAATTTTGATGAAAAGTGTCTCATGAATTCTTGAATTATTCTCCTCAATTAATAATAATTCTAAAATTATTAAATTGAAGTACGAGGTTGATAAAAGTTTTAATTTGTTTAAATTAAATAACTCATTTTCAACATTGCTAATTTTATTATTTCAATTATTCAATTTATTCCTTGAAATTTGATTTTTGAAAATAATTCTGACTTTCGAAACTTCGGAGCAGCAGAGCTCTTGAAATATTTATTTAATAATCACAGAGTACAAAATAAGAAGATTAAACACTGTTTCAGTCAAAGCAATTTCGAATGAAATATCAAATGAGTTTGCTCGACTCTTCAATCGTCTTATATTTTCCGATTTCACGATTAATGGAATTTCATAAAAATACGAAAAGCACTTTTCTTTCGGATGAAAAATAGAATCGTCGATGCTGTGAAGAATACCCCAAAAATAGTGATAAACCGCGAACTCTCTTTGGCAAAGACAAAAATAGGGGATGAAGTCTCTTCTGATGATCCGAGAAGAGGGAAAGAGAGGTCTTGAGGGAAGTGAAGGTTGATGGGGTTGGGAGAGTATATATATATCCACTTTGAAAGTTTTCGAGTCCTCGAAGACGACGAGGAGTAGGAAACACCCTTGACGATTTTCTCGGAGCAGTAAGGGGCTGGCTGGTCGAGGAGAATCTTCAATATTTCATAGTGTTCGGTCTCATATTAATGGGGAAGTCTCCTTAAGACCCAGAGGAGTCAAGGATGTCGAATTAAACGAGGATCATCGTTTTTTTTTCAACTCTCGTTTTAAATCCTTCTCGCCACCTCGATTCCCGTTAAAAATAAATGTCCGAGTAAATATTGATCAAAGCCGTTTTAATGGGTTGGGCTTTTAAACATTTAAATATAACTTAGGGTTTATCGAAAGTTGGTCGCCAGTTTTTTCAACTTTTCTCCGTCAATTATAAACGGAATTTAATGATTCTGGTGCCAAAATGTGCAGCTTTTTAACCCCTAGGGCAAGGTACTCTTCGATTTTTCATTAAGGGGTTCGAATTATCGAAAAATCAACAAAAAAGGTTATAAGAGTCGATTTTTTTTTATAGCTAATGAAGTCAGTATCTGGAGATATCTACTCGACTGATTTTTTAAGAAATTTGTACCTTGTATCCTATATAAAATGATCTAGGTTGCGACGGTTGAGGTAATCAGTTTTTTTAACTTTTCTTCGTCAATTATAAACGGAATTTAATGATTCTGGTGCCAAAATGTGCAGCTTTTTAACCTCTAGGGCAACCTACTCTTTGATTTGCGATTAAGGGGTTAGGCTGAACGAAAAATTTGAAAAAGTTGATGAAGAAAAACGAAATGACGAAAAAAATATTTCGAGATCTACTCAATTGATTTTGATTTAATTTATAATACACATTCTTCATAAAATGATTATTTATTAAATCTTATTTTCTATTTATTTTAAAAATTCGATATTTTGATAATAATAACATTTTTTTAAAGCTGTGATTTTTAAGAAAATTGTTATTAGAATATTTTTTCCTTTGCTGAGATAAAATTTAAAAAAAATATTACCTGAGATACCGTCGTACGTCCACCATTCGTCCCAGCTCGCCTGGCATTCTGAAAACAAACGAAACACCAAATGTAACAACAACAGTGCATTATCATAAACGCACGAAAATCATTGTCAGATGTTTATCATCAAGGAAACCCTCAATGGTAAATATTAACTATATACGAGCTCAAACAAACCCAAAACACCAAACGTTACAACAACAGCGCATCATCATAAACGTACCAAAATTGTTATCAGGTGTTTGTCATTGGTGTAACTCTCAAGGGGAAATGTGATCTGTATAGGGTGGACGATAAATCGACCTATTACTTAAAAGTAGATACCGAGTTATTATGGTTTTGCGATTTTTAGAAATTTGACCATTTCTAAAAATCGTTAAACCATCAAAATCGTGAACCCAAATAATTTTCAAATGAGTTTTTAGAAATGTAAGGATTTCTATAAAATTTGAGAATTTTTGAATTTAAAAAAAATGTGGTATCATACAAATCTTTTAGGTTTTTAGAAATTTGAAAATTTCGAAAACGAAATTTGAAAACTTTTGAAAATCGTCGGCCCTTCAA
Source organism: Ophioninae sp. A BG-2022a (assembly GCA_030523105.1). Lineage (NCBI taxonomy): Eukaryota > Metazoa > Arthropoda > Insecta > Hymenoptera > Ichneumonidae > Ophioninae sp. A BG-2022a. The sequence continues at coordinate 33,842 of JAPYZI010004159.1, forward strand.
AATTATTGAGCCAACTGATGGTTTTCGGAAATTTGTAAATTCCTCAAAATTCCAAAACCATAATTCGGTTTAACAAATTTTTAGAAATTCAAGAATATCTAAGACCAAATTTCAGAATCCCTGAAAATCCGAAAACCATCATAATCATTAATCCAGCTAATGGGATTCAAAGAACCTCGGAAATCTAAAATCAATCTATATATCAAAATTTCAAAATTTCTAAAATCCTGAGCTCGTAAATTAAATATTAAACAGCAAAACACCGTGTAATAAAAAATCGTGAAACCAAAACGACTCCACGAGTACTGAACGGTGACCCCTAAATAACGAGGCCTAACTTGACCCAAACGACTTCTAAACTGGCCCGAAACGAAATATTTTTTGAAACATTTCTATTTTTTATCAAATTTCGAAAAAATTAAAGATCAAACGAAGAATCTTAAAACCATCACGACTGGCCAAGTACAGAACAGTGATACCTAAAATAATGGGGTTTGGATTGAATGACCTCTAGAATGACCCAACAACATTTATCGAAGTATTTGGAACACCCAGTCACCCTGTATATGCTAGGTAGAGAAAGTGGGGTAAAGGAAGGAAAGAGCGAGAGAGAGAGGGGGGGGGGGAGGGGATAGATGGCTATATGCATAAACAGCTTATGCCTCGGAGACCCGGAGGATGTGTCGTGGGATGATGAACGCGTGTATATACAGAAACGAATGGAGAAGCGAGGTGAAAAGCGGGGGTGTAGCGAGGCCACCGCGTCTTATCGAGTCAGGCATTCCCTGGTGGATGTGCACGAGAGCCCTGGCGGCCCTTCGTGCACCAGGGATTCGTCGTCCCGGACGATGAGGGATGCGTATAGCCAACACGTGAGGGTGAGGGCGCGAGGGCGCGCGCGTTTCCCGACCGCATCACATATCGTCTTCGATACATGTTTGGTGACGTGACTCGCAGCGTTCCACCGAAAGGAATTCCATCCCGGCGTTGGCTAGCTAAGAGGCGGAATACCCGTGGATCCTCACGTATGTACGTGGGCTGCTTTGCGAGTGGGTTATACGTTCCCCAAGAGGACAGATCCGGAAGCGACGATTTGTCGCGCGGGACGATGGAAAGTTGATGAAAAACGTTTCGGTTTTTACGAATCGCGTTTGGAAATTTGTTGGTTTGGGTCTGTTTGGGTTTGTTCGGGTTTGTTTGAGTTGATAAATCCTTATTTTAAACCTAATTCTTTGAGATATCCCAACGAGCCAAGAATTTTTCAAGATTTCTGAGATCGTACCCCCTTAATCGAAAATCGAAGAGTACCGGGACCATCGAAACAAACATTTTGACACCCGAATCATCGCTCTGCGTCAAAAACCGACGGAGAAAACTTGGAAAAACTATCGTTTGATTTTTGATAATCGCTGAAAACCCGGGTATCTAGATACGTTCCTCAGTAAGAAAGATCCGAAAGCGACGATTTGTTGAGTGGGAGAACGAAAAGTCGATTAAAAACGTTTGAGTTTCCATGAATCGCTTTGGGAAATTGGTTGGTTTGGGTTTGTTTGGGTTTGTTTGGCTTGAGCTACTAGGACGGATTGGTTTGGGTTTGTTTGGATTCAGAAATCCTCGTTTTAAACCTAATTCTTTGAGATATCCCAACGAGCCAAGAATTTTTCAAGATTTCTGAGATCGTACCCCCTTAATCGAAAATCGAAGAGTACCGGGACCACATTTTGACACCCGAATCATCGCTCTGCGTCAAAAACCGACGGAGAAAACTTGAAAAAACTATCGTTTGTATTTCGATAATCGCTAAAAAGTCGAGTATCGGACACTCCACGGCCACATCTTTGAACGTAAATTCCACGATCGTAGCAGGCACGGGAATTAAACGAGCAAGTTCAATTCTCAAGAATCCTCTACCAGACAATCTCCCTAGCCCTTCACCGCCCTTCCTCCTTCAAAATCTATATCGTACCTATAACTGCAAAATAAAAACAACCAGATATTTGTGCATTCCTGGATGAAACCAAATTCTCTCGGCGATAAAAAAAAAAAGAAGAAGACAAAAAAAAAAACAATAACGAAATCGCCGTGGTGGCGCCACACAGTGGATAGGGGGTTGGCTTATGCACGCGGATCTGCACGGGGATGCACAAGGGCGATTCTCGTGCACCGCTGAGTCCAGAAATTTTCCGCTCGATCGGACGAGAGAAAAGCAATGCTTTAAACGAATGCGCGGGAGAGCTGACCATGCGCGGTACCCGGTATGCCGCCACAACCGAAGTGAGAAAGAACGCGAGGGGACAAAGGGTCGGACTAATTTGGTATTTATCGAGGGGTTTCCAACCCGGCCCCGAGAGACAATGCTGCATCCCGAGGACCGCTGTATTCCATATCTCGTAATCGTTCCCATGAACTGAGGTAGAATAAATATCGGCTATCCCATTATCCTGCTATCTTCGCGATTCACTGAGCAATATAAAGCGACGGGCAAAAAAAAAGCAGCAGAAAGGGGGGTGATGGTGGCCGGGGGGGGGGGGGGGGGGGGGGCGGGGGGGCCCCC
>JAPYZI010004160.1:0-14675 GCA_030523105.1 Ophioninae sp. A BG-2022a
ATTTCAAAGTTGGACCATCGATTTTTGCAAATTTTTCCATACATACCCCTTTGCCTCTTTTTTTGCCATTTTTCAAGTGGACTTTCCGGGAAAACTATTGGAGATATCGATACGAATCCAACGCCATTATTTAAGTCAGGCAAAAACCTTTTCGAAACACATCCATTAAATCTCCACAGCATAGAAGAAGCTCACTCTACGACCTTTTAAAATCTCGCGATTTTCGAGATTTCGGAAAACTGGCCGGGGAAGTCGAAAAAATTCGTCGTCCGTTTTTAAAGTATTAAAAGAGTCTCCTTGATCGTAAATTTTCCGCTGATTACGAATATCCGCGAGTTTTTACCGAAAACACAAAATTAGACTGAGAAAATGCAAAAAACCTTGCTAGAATATATTTTTTATATTTTTCCCTGGAAATGAAGAGTTCAAGGCGAATTAAATGGTGGATTTGTCTTCATGGTACAAAAATACATCGACATTGACCTGCGATGTAACCGTAAACGTCTAAATATAATAATTATTTCGAGTTTTCCGCTTACCAACGCATTTAGAGATTCATTTTTACGATACACGATACCATTCTATTCTTTACATTTTATTATTATTTTTATATTATTATTTTACACTGCAATACAATCTCTCCCTGAAAAAAAAGGAAGAAAAAATAATCAGGGTTACTAATTTTCACGGAAGAGCTCGCACTGACGAGCGGGAGTGGTCGCCGACGTACGCCCGCTCAACGGGCGCTCCTGATTGATTGCCTTAAAAATTTAATAACAATTCAGGGATTGATCCGGTAACCGTACATACTGATATCAATCGACTCAAAATTACACCCCCACCCATATATCTATATATGCCAATCGATTACATTTAGCAAATGAATTGCAATATTGAAAAAAATAGTTTCAGTTATAATTACCACCGTTTTATACCTGATGAGATTTCGTAATCCCTCCCCCTCCCTATCACGGTCGTCCACACAAGCGATTTCGGCTAAACTTTCAAAATATCCAAATTATGAGGTACAATCGCATTAGCGATACGAGGGCTGCATTTACACTCCGTTAATGTAAAAATAAAAAGCGTACTCCTTTTTATTTTGGCAGGGCCATTTTTTGTCCAGAAAATTACGAAATCTGAAACATGTGAAAAAGAAAAAAATTAAGAGCCTCGGTATGGTGCCAAAGCGCCAGTTAATTATGGAATTTGATCGCCTGTAGCAACGCCCCCTTGAAGGGCCACGTCAAACTAAGAGGCACCCTGCAACGTGCACGTGTGCGGGTTCCATGTTACAGTGGGGCCCCGATTTTTTCGCACTGCTAAAAGATTAATTTCGGGTTGAGGGGCTTGAGGGTCGATGGAGATTATTAAACGGTGACAGCATGCGCGTATTTAAGTTTATCAGTAATTTAAATAATAGAAACGACAAGAAAAGAAAAGATCTAAAAATGTGAAAATCCAAAATACTATATATATATATATATCTTAAATAAAGTATTAAACCGTTTCCGTCAAACGCATCTTGTATATTTACTATTTACTATTAATAAAAATCAATATTAAAAGAAATAAAAAAATAAAAAAATCTGAAACAACTTTGAGATATAAAACTCTACGTTTTTGTAAACTTTTGCAGTCATTGTTTTTCGTATTATACAATACCCAGCTGATTCCGCGATCAAAATCTCTATTTTTTTTCAAAATCGTAATTTTTGAACCACCGTCGATCTTGTTCTAAATGTCAAAGCTTTTTCTTTTTCCAAGTACATTCGTCCACGTTTTGTACAATTGTTCGGTTCAACATTCTCGGTTTGAGGTTCGAGGTTATGTATCTCGACTGAGAACGCGAATGCTGGGTCCGTACGTATCATTGCTTCTTTGAGCACATAGTATGGACTGCGGAGGTTCACCAAAAGTAGCTCTGTCTCTAAAAAAGACACAGTGGAGGGGAACAATGGATAACGTGAAAAAAATGAAGATGGTCGAAAATCGAGTTTGCACTGTACGAAAATAATACAGAAACCGAAAAACTTTTGCCGAGAGATTCGGGCGGTCGATCGGACGGGGCCAGGTCCAGAGCCAGAGGCACACACCGAGATCTCTACGATCGAAGGCACGAAACATTTGTCAGGAACTTTAGGGTCCGTCCGCGGAGGCCCCGCATTGTTTTCTCTTCTCTTCCATTCCGACTAGAAAGCACACAGTTTAACTGGTGTTTTACACGCTTGGTTCTTGGAACATCCCCCCCCCCCCTCCTCCCCCCTCCCCTCTTTTGCGTCTCTCTCGTGTGTCTCTCTCGGAAGAAACCATGGGTTTGCGAGCGCGGTCCCTCGGGGCCTCCCTACATGGCATCCGAGTCTACACACGTATGTCAGTTGAACGAGGTATACGAGCAACACGACCACGTGCGCGGGTTATGAGTGTGGATCATAACTCTTACATGTGTAGGAGGAAAATCGATTTTCAAGAGATTGGTGATCGAAGACCGTTTTCGAAAGAGTCTCGGATACGAACTTTGAAAAAAGACCTTTTTAAGGGACAGTGGATCAACCGTGATGGGTTTAATTGGCTTGTCATGTTTCTATTTTTTGATGCTCGCTGATGAATCAAATTGGATTACCGATCGTTAAAGAATTTTTTAACCACTTTAGAGGAACATTTTGTTTGAAATCGAAAACCCACCAAACGTATTTTTTTACGTTAAATCCACGAATACTTAAGAACGACGTATTTTGTTCAGTCAAAAAAAATTGTTCTTAGAGTTTTCTAGTTTTCAGGCTGATACTTAAGAACGACCATTTTTTTCGAAGATCAGTCCTTAACGCAGTAAAATCGTCAATTTTTTGTACGGGAGTTCCATCATATATATATATATATTTTTTCGTTTACCATTTAAAACGTTACTCAGCCTATTGGCTACAAAATCAAAATTCCATCCGTCAGGCGTTCCAGAACATATCGTCCGTTGACGACGAAATTTTCTATAAATTTCTACAACGGTAACTATCGAGATTTTAATCCTATACGAGAGTGTACGAGCGTACGCGATTGTACATATAAAATAGCTTTCGATTTCCGTTTGCCTAGGATGGCTCGACGCCAGACGCGGGTGCGAGCGAGAGCGTGCCGAGGGCACCCTAAGAGTGTGGATTGTACGCGGAATGAACGCAAACTGGGAGGGTAATTTGCAACACCGGCAATTTACATAATTAGCAGTTCTGGAACTCCGGGCTCTTCGCTCTGCTCACCGGAGTAGCTTCCCCCCCCCCCCTGCCCAACCTCCTTCTCCTTCCTGCTGTTTTGGTCTCTCCCCAGGCCCTTGCGCCAAGTCCACGACCTTACGCGTTTCGCACACCAGACATACGTATTTACTTCACTTCGGCTTTACCCCTCCCCCTTCTCCCTCTTGCCAACCCTGTCTCTCTCTCTCGTTTGGTCTTGTATTGGAATACAAGACCCAAACGAGCTCTCTTTGTCTCTCCGGTTTTCTCTCGCTGAAAGCAGTCTGTGAAAGGCCGGGTTGGGAGATCGGATCTCAACGCGGCAGTGGCGCAGAAATTTCGTGTCCTTCGTGGCGATGAGAAGGGAATAGGGTAAAAGGAAGCACTGAAAACTTTTGAATTGCGAAAGAAGAAATGTTTTTCTGGAAGGCTATCTTCGAAGCGGAGAAGCGAGAAAATTGAAGTTGTGACGGTTGATGACGCGAACGGATGATAGCGGGAACGATGGTTGATCGCCTAGTTTGGGGACCTGAAATTTTTAGTTTTCAAACCGCAGATACTGAAACCGAGATGGAGATTCTGGTTTAGCTACAAGTTTAATGGACGATGAAATACCGCTTAACGCTTCGAACAGGGATAATGTGGCTTTAAAAGAGTCAGTGACGGTTTTGAGGAAATCGTTTTTGGTGCAACCGTCCGATTTCGTTCGTTTTTTGGATATGTTATTGCGATCGTTGGAGAGTAACGTTATACATCGTTTTCAATCTCAAAGTGACGGATTTTTGACAAACACGTTTTATAAAAATTTGAAGAACACGTTTTTCAATGCGCGTTAAATGTATCAATGAGTAAAAAAAAAAAACACCGATATCCCAAATAACACTTTTTTTGTCGCAACTCACTTTTTCCTGGAAATAAACGTTTTCGAATGGTTTAATCGGATCGTTGCAACCATGGATGCACCAGAGTGTTCAGTCTCATCGCACAATAAAAATTATCGATACGTTTTCGGTTCTCTTTCGTTCTGTCTTCCATTATTGCTGAAAAGTCGAGAACGAGCGACGGTCGACGTCCACCGTCGGATCATGAAATTGGCGGAATTGGCGAGGCCTGTTCAAGCCAACCGAACTTTTGCAGTCTCCCATCTTATTGAGAAACCAACGGCAACGTCTCGACCCCGAGCATCAAACAATTTCGAAAAATATCGAAATCTCGATGTCTGCGATGATTGAACACGAACGATGCAAAAAATTCGACATCGGTTATAGAATTATGAGAATTAGTTAGCCGTTTGAAAAACGCTCGAATAATAGCCTGGAAATATTATTTTCTTCAAATAAATTTCATTTTTTTGGAAATATTCATATTTTTTTTTACAAAACCGCGAATTTGTCGGTGCTGCGAAAATCAACGTTCGTTTTTATATCAATTCGACTGACTTGAAATTAATTGAATCAATTCAAAGGATCGTTTTAGTTTTATGACTAAAATCAAATAAAACCCATAAATAAAATCGATTAAAATCGAGAAATCGATTCAAATTCCTTTAATAAATTGATTTGATCAACATCAATTTAATTAAATAAATGAACAAAACGATCGATGGACCTAAACAGTGAAATCAAATTAATTAAAGTAGCAACGTCAAATAAAATTGATAAATAAAATCGTATTAATGCAATAATTAAAATTGTATTAATTGCACACATCGCTTAAAATTACTTAAACAACGTTAATTAAATTATGTCAATTAGCAAGAATGAAAGGAATAAAAAAAATAGCGTGAACGACAATGATCGTTGGGACTGATATAATTTATTTCGCTATATCGTATTGAAACACGAACTTATTTGTAATATCCCTTCGGATATTTATTTCGAAGGTACAATTTCTATGTCTGTCTCGCTCTCTCTCACACACGCTCTCTCTTTCGTGGTGTACACTCAAGATCTCAGAATCACATTTTCATATTTACACGCCTTATTTACAATTTTGTAACAACGATTGTTGATCTCGACGCGTCCACAATCGTAATGAGGGATCGGTGCGAAGAGTTTTGTTTCTCTGTCTCTCCCTCTCTCTATTTGCAGCATTGAGCAATTAAAGCTAGCGCCTTACTCTCGTCGAGGTTAGACGAGTCTATATTGAGGAAGGTTACGCACGGCGAAGTAACTCGTGCGAAGATAGGTGGCGATGTGACACGAGGGAGCTCGATCTGCAATCGATCGTGCTCGGGCCGAACCTCAACGAGTGTGAAACGGCTAGTGTAAAATTCAACGTTGCGAGAATGAGAGAATCGCACCGGACCACTCTATTTTGTTTTCGTTTATTTTGACGATTTCTTTTTATCGTAGAGTGATCTTCACTCTCGTTACACTTTCGCGTTTGTCGCGTCTTTCACGCTTCGCGTAAACACGCATGCGCGTATGCCGGGTGTATCCCGTTGAAATCGAGCCACTCGAAAATCAACGAAACCTTCGATAACAATCAAATACGTTGGAGGCGAAAGTTCGATTGTTTCCCTTTTTAAATAGCCTGTAAACGTGTTTTCTTCACTCGCGCGCTTCGAGGTCGTTCCAGGGTTAACTTTCCTTTTTTCAAAATGAAATCACCTCGTTTCAACGCTAATCGTGATGCAAAGCGCGCGGAAAATAAAATCGAGAATAAAAGAGTACCTCGTCTCATATTTGAAGAAAAAAAAAACACACACAAATAATTGACCTCCGTATGACCTTCATGCGTCCGTTAGCAAAGGAAATCTGACCTAAAATCTATTTCCTGACGATATTCTCCCGAGCCATAATTTAGCACCGAAGTTTGACAACTGTTGCCCGATTTTTGGTAAGCTTCTGAGATCACGCGAATGTTTATTTTTCAAGGTCATTAGTCGGACGTATCCGAATTTCCGAATCATTTGAAATAGTAATGATAAGAGAGTAATTGAAATATCGAGTAATTGAATTGTCGCCGTTGTCGGAGATCAAAGAGTGGTTCGATTTTAATAGGACACCCGGTATATCTCATCCACGTGTGTTTATATACACAAATACATATAAATATTGCTATACACGTATAATATAATAATTTAAATTGTACATCGCGTACGAGATTCGTTAAAAGGAATACTGCTCGTCGTAGAGACACACGCACAACGACTTAATTCGTAAAGACATCGTAAATAGCTTTTTTTTTTCTTCGTTACACTGGGTCGTTTCTTTTCATTTTTGTCGATCTTTTTGTTTGTTATTGTTGTAATTAAGTTTGGCACTCGTTGTTCGCATCATCTAGGCGTTTTATCAACGTTCACACACCCACACACATACATGAACGCGCATCCATTTGTTCGTTTTTTTTTTCTACCGATAGATGTCTCCACGGTCTTACATAACGGTTGAAAACTCCGAAGTTTTCGAGTGGTAGGTAGTGCCATCCTAAATGAGGCGTAAACATGGAGCAAAGCAATCATTGGAATACATCATTGCCTCAATGTCTCTGTATCCTGTTATCGCAATTTGAACAAAGTAAGCCGACTCGGGAATTCAAAAAATCCTTAAAGCTCGCATCGTTACGAATCGTTGAGAAATGGCTTCAAAGATAGTGGAGAGATTAATTAACGAAATGTCAAGATTGATTAACTGATGCCATTAGTTAACAAGCCGGACAAATTTTTTGTACTCATAAATCACTGTTGCTCACCGTATGATTAGTAGTAAAAAAAAAAAGATCATCATTTTCCGTTCATATCGATCTTTGAAATAGTCTTTTTCGGAGATGCAGTTTCTCCGGACGTTTGTTTTTTATTGGCTCAACCCAAGGTTGCAGCGCTTAACGTGGTATAAACGAGAACCACCGTTTTGCCTCATTATCTGAAACACTAGCCACTCGAGAAGCTTCCAAACGTCTATCTAAGACCGTGGGTGTCTCGCTCGTTCTAACCTCAAATAATACAATCTTACAGTCGCGACGTCATCACGAACGATCGCGTATTTTTATTTACATGTGTTTGTTTTTTTTTTTCGCAGAGCTCCAATCTTTAGAATTTCTTCTTTTCGAGATTCAATGACGAGAAAAAAATGTTTGCAGTCGAGCATTCTTTCTCTGTCTCTGTCTCTGCCAGTCTGTCTCATCGGTTCATTATTTACAAGGGCGTTGACCTAACAAAACATTGTTTTCGCGTACACGTGTCTACATATGTGTGTGTATGTGCGATTGATTCGAACATGATTTTGGTTTTTTGGTTCGTAATTGGAAAAAGGTAGAACAGGGTAAAAAAAAAAATCCTGCGAAAAGCGAACATCTGAAACGTTGGGATAAACATGATAGATAAATTAAAATTCCCAGAATTTGTTTTGGCCCATTTCAACTAGGCAAGTCACGCGAGGTATCTTTCCTTCAAAATCATCGTTTTTCAGGTTTCGAAAAACTATTCGGTATTGAACTGAAAAACATTTTCTATGTTATTGATCATTTTTATGATGGCAATTATATTTCACTTTCGCTGAAACTTCGTAATCCTTAAATACAAAACAAGAAGAGTGAGGATTTTGAGTCTGTCTTATCAGCAAGAGAATAAAAATTTCTCGAGCCACTTCTAACTGTTGCTTTGAAATAATAATACAAAAAAATAAATTTCGAACGAACCAAATGAACCAGTCAAATTATTAAATTGAATTAATTCTCCAAAATGTATTTTTCATCAACAATTTTTTCTCCCCCATAACATATATTGTTTTTTGTTACAGCCTCGAAGAGAACGACTGAATTTAGTGCTTTCTGCTAACCAAAAATCCATACACACGATTATATATACAAACTCATATGTAAAACGTGTACTACGTAATCTCGCAGGGCTTTGATGCTTCTCTCCCTAGATATATATGGCTTCCAATTATATTATGGCAAGATGAGAATCGCGCAGCGCAGATTTTGCTATATTTTTTACACGTGCCCTCTCGTTGTGCAATTCTCGCGCATGTCTGTTTCAATTTGTTTTGTTCGCATGACCCCTTTTTGCGGTACATTCGGCAACTGAAACGAGCCCGGCTCTGAACTTTCTTTCCAAGTTGCACGACAATTGAAAACTTGCGAGAAATACCGATTTTTTTTTCTTATCGTTCAACGAGTGCAAAAAAAAAAAAAAAGGGGCGTCGCGATGCGGCGAAGTTGAATTCACCAGCACCCCCGCTCCCCTGCCCGTCCAACCCTGAATCGTTCGTCGAATTTTCGTCGTTCCTGTAGAACTCGGTTCTTCCGGAAGACAACTCGAATAACTCGCTTCTGGGATCTCCTGCCTCTATCTATCTATCTTTAGCCTTTCAGTGGTGCCTCCCTCTAGTCGAGCTCGGAGTCTTTTCACTTCCGGCGGAACTTTATCCAGATACGTTTAAGGGATCTCGTCGAATGTCGGTGTGCGCTCCCTCGGACAATGGCTCCATTACCACGAGCTTCCGATAGTCGAGAGCATTTTTCCGTGTTACGTTCGACCGGGAACTTTCTTGGCGACGTGACGATTCTTCTAGGAGAACAAGGGAGGAAAAGGGAGAGAGAGAGAGAGAGGGAGAGAAGGGTTCACTATGTACATCAACTTTCCCTCTCGCTCTCCCTCTCTCTGCGATACACATGCACGCGCGCGCACCGACAAACACACCAATTCCGTGACGTGCCAATTTCGAGAATCGAGAATCCGAAAAATTCGTAAGTTCGTTGAGACAAAGGGGCAACGTTATTTTACAAGTTATTTTCTTCGCACTGTTTTTGTGTGGCTGTCACAAATGAAATTATTCGTTCGCAGAGTAGCCGAAATCTTGTCCCGACGAGAATCGTCGTGGCTGTACGGAAAGGAAAACTATGCGTTGTGATCGTATATATAAGCGTACATACACGCGTACATCGATGCACATGTAAAGAGGTAAATCGAAAGAAAAAAAAATGACGATGAATAAATTAGCTATTTAGGGTGATGAATGTTTGGCCTGATCTAAAGAGAAAGAGGATTATTGATGGTTATGGATGTTAGTTGGAAAAGTCAAATTTTAGATGATTCTTATTTTGTAAGCAGTAGTGGTTGAAGGGTTAGCCGTTGTATCTTACTTGCTTCGATGCACTCTGTAATATACGTATGTATACGTGTATGTACGTGGAGCGGCGCATAGTTATTTATATCGCGCGAGCGTGAGGAACTTTAATCGATGAGCGCCGTACGAACGATGAATATAGACGGAGACAATATGAGAGTTCGCCCGCGCACGAGTTTATTCTAAATGTACGAGGGTATCTGGTGAATATATTTAAGGATGAGCTCGAGCGCGCCTCAATCATCATCGAGGCACGTGACGTCTACCAGCTACGCCTCGGAACCGCTAGAACACTCTTCCGCCTCGGGATCGATGTGCTCACCAGCTTCGTCGTCCTCCTCGTCCTCTTCGTGATGATAATCCCCAGTCTCCTGTTGCCATTTGCTTACGTGATGAGTGTTTTTGTTGTTGTTCGAGTTACCGTTTCCATTACCGCCGGATTGCTGTTGCGCCTTTGCTTCCTCCTCCTGTTGCATCCTTTTGTGTTTCGTTCGCCGGTTTTGAAACCAAACTTTCACCTGAAACAGAAAAACACGGAGATTTGCTTTCAGATACCTGCTGGTATTTTGCTTTTTTTCCGATAAATATCGAACATCCGAAATTAAAGTTGGTATCGCGATAAACGATATAAATCGGGATATAAAAAACGTTTGGGTCAAATAAGAGCGCCGTAACTCGAGTCTAAGAACGGCGCGCAGCGATTTTTCTCATTTGATTTGCATACAAGTACCCGTTTTTGGCTTAAAATTTACTTTACTCGGGAACTAATTGATGTTTTTCAAATCCGTTTGAAGATTCTTTGTACTGACCTTAGAAAGTTTGAAAAACGTTTCGTAGAATTTCGATATCGTTATTTTTATAAATATATGAAAAATACCGATATTACGTCTGATAAGTATACGTATATTATTCCAGTCATCTTAATTCGTATAAAAATAATAATATAAAAATGTTAGCGACGAGAAACCTGATATCTATAAAGTTCCATCCAGCGCTACGACTGAAACTTTATTTACAGACGTCAAATTTAGCGCAGGTGTCTCGTTTCCCATGCACCATTCTTCGAAGTATAAAAACTCGATTTTTTTTAAATTTCCACATACCCACATATCGCAATATCGAACGTAAAGAACTTGGAATAAAGTTCCATTATGGAGCTTTGATCGGCAAGAGAAAATATTATTAAAACCCATCTCCGAGATAGAGATCGATATCCGTGAGTTATTCTTTACGCCCATCGGCAACCCATCGTAAGCTTATTCTCTTCGCACCTTTCTATTTCACATAGTGTGTGCGCGCACGCGGAATAGAAATAGTAGCGAGAGGAGTGTTTGGGAACGTCGCCGGCAGGATAAGTATACGCTTACGATTAAAGTTGTGAGTGCGCGAGTTGACGATTGCGCTAGTATTCGTGCGTGCGAATAATGGCCACAGATGGACCGTCGTACATGCGCATAAACACGCTTGGATTAAACGCCACCCTTGTTGCGAAGGGTACGGGATAAAGGGCGAACGGGCTAGCCGAGAAAGCGAGCGGACTGTATATGGGTTGGAATACTAATCCGGGAGCTTGTCAAAACCACGTTAGGTGGGCGCATCAACAATAGCAGTTAGCCAAACACATCGTCATCGCTCGGGTTCATCCTCGGTTCATTTTCACCAACGTTTGGCTGTCCATACATGTATGAAGACGAAAGTCAGGCCAGTCCTCTAAACAGCCAGTTGTGAGCTATATCTAACGCTACACAGAAGTAAAAGTTTCCAAATAGCTTCACCCCTTGTACACGCGCATACTGGCATTTACAGAACGGGATTCGTTTCGCTTTTTTCAACCCCCGTTGACTTTGTCTCTCGTCCTGCTTTATCTCTGCAGGAGCCAGAGAATGAAAGAGATCTCCGGACAATGGGGATTTAACGCGTCGATAATTTCAAAATGGTACACCCGAGTTATAATACCCAGGCACAACCGCCTCGCTCACGAGATCGAGGCAACATGGACCACCTCGTCGAAACTACGACCCCATCGAAATCAAATTTCTCGTTCCAACTTTGCCGCGCGTGAACTTTCAGCATATCGGAAACGAGTTGTCCATCGCTGGATTCAAGATTATTCAATTGTGATACAGCGAATTTTTAAAAATTCAGTTATCGTAAAACGTGATGTTTTAATTCGCCTCCGACCTTCTCTAACTTTGGATACTACTGCTGTTGTTTTCGGACATAGGTAACCAAATAAACCGAGCGGAGTGGAAATACGGAACAAGGACGAATCGAAACGCATCCTTTTGCGGCGATTCTACGGCGCACGCGACTATTCGAATGTTCCTCCTTGATGGCAAATTTAAGGGGAAAGAGACGGTAGAGGGGTCTTGGAATGACGCGGTCCATTGTGAAGAGGAACGCCACTTAAGTTCACAGGGGTTGTGATGTCCTGTTGTATTCTAGCCGATGTGTACGCGCACAGAAGCCACAGGGAGGGCTCGTGAAAAGTGGGGTTCCCTGGGACTGACTAGTTGCCACTTAATTTGCCCCAATCCCGAAGCTGCTGATCGAGTCGGACCGAGCGATCCCTTTACCCTGCGCTTCTTCACGGGCACCCCCCTCGCCATTTATCCGCTTCGATATCACGACCCTCGTGGTTCAATGGGGATTGGTGGGCCGGAAACGTTGAAGGGAGGAGATCGAATGCCTACACAACACAACAGGGGTGAACATTGCCCAATGATTGCAGCCTTTCCGGTGATTCCGGACTACCACACCGAAATAACAGTCATTTCTCTCTTCCTGACTCTCTCGATTACTTTTTCTATCTTTTTTTTTTGTTTTTTAATTCATTCATCCCTTAATTTCTTCATTTCTATTATTACATTTCTTTCGTCTGTGTTTCCAAAGCTCTCAGTAATGAAATTTTAATCCAATATCGCTCTGTTTCTCTTCACGAAACGAAATTACGATAAATTCATGCTCAAACATTATCCGCGTTTATCGGTTCCCCTCGCGCTCGAGATTCTAGTTGTGTTACCGTTGGATCCTGCGAGCCCCTCGTGCCGCGGCAATTTCACGAAAAACGCTCGAGACACTTATCGGACGATTAAGAGGGCAAATAGGGAGCAGCCCCAACTGGATTTGGCCTCGACTATAACTGCGCATCGATTCGCTCCTGCGATGTATACCAATCTCCGCACGTACCCTCAACCCTGAAGGGGAAGGATTCGGAAGGATACCTTACCATTATCCTATTATGTATCAGCGAGTAACGGGTGAGCAAGCATCGGAAACTACCCTTGTGTATACACCCTTCGTGTACGTACGCGCACATACCAAAATTCGTGTGTACATGTGTATCAAATTTGCCATAGACCAAAACGATAATATCGTTCTCTCCCCCTCTCTTTCTCGCCGTTTCTTTCACCGTGTCTCCTTGTGAAATCCAGGTTTGGGTCTAACTTCAATGGACGATATCGTTTTTTCAACTCGTTAAATTTCTCAATACAAGTTTTCGTGACAAAAACCGTTCAACAATCCTTTGAGAGGTATATACAAAAATCGGGAAAACAAACGTGATAATTGAAATAAAATGTTGCCAATGTTTACTTATACCAAGAAGGTCAATTTTCAGTTGGTACAATCACTGTCTAATAGTTATACTTGGTTTTTTTTGTTTTAAGCCTTTCACGGCCGCTTTTACATTATTACGAAAACTTCCGAATGCCGTGTCGAGAATTAGCGTTACGGCGACGTTTCGCAAACGTTACAGTCTGCATCACCAGAGCCCGAAAACTTCGGTACTTTAGGCGGTATGTTTGTCGTATTATAAAAATCGGAGATTAACGTTTGTTCGTGTAGCTCGGTCTTTATTCTCTTGGGCCACGCAATGCTGTGCATAAATCAAAATCGTATTTATATATTAGGCGTAGCAAAAAGGGATCCATTATTTTTTCAATATCCGGCTTTAGAGTAATCCGTATCTCGCGTTGTACAAGTCCGATCTATGCTATAGATGGCGTTGGAAAGATTAGATTTCGTACTGAAGAAACTTGAGCAAAAGTTTTGTGATTGGTTCGCTCCAGATAATAATGGATTTCTTTTTACTACAACTGATATAACAAACTTCCGAATTCAAAAACGGATTTGTCAATTTTTTAACGAATTAGCCGACCGATAAAAGGTGAAATCAAATGATATCCAGTTTACCTGTAATTATCTTTCGACTTCCCCTTTCAATGTCTCACTCTGTCCTATCCCTCCCTATTCCCCCCATGTCTCCCCCTCGCCGATTCGTCCCCTTTGTACCTCCCTTTTACCCTCGATCTCGGTGTTCACACGAGCCCCGGGGTCATCGAGTTACCCCATTTGATAATCGTCGTTCCGGATCGAGACGGGGTTGCTATGGAGACGAGCAGTCGCGAACCCCTCGAGGTTGCTCGCCTCCCGCGATTGGCCGGCAACCGGATCTTCGCAACCCCCGTGGAGGCTGTACGCACTTGCGCGCCACCCCTGCGACGTATTTCAGCTGGTTCTCCCGGGCGGCCACCGGGAATCGCCGAGAGAACGAGGGTTGCGCGAAATACCGCATCAAACATCCTACCCCCTCCTGCCCCATCTGCACCCTCTTCGCAAACTCCAACCCCGCCGAAGTTCTATCCCACGGATTCAACATCCGGCTCTTCGTGATGCTTCGCTGACGCGATGTCGACGAGAAAATGTCGCAGGGATCCAATCGGATACGAATGTACGTCTCTTCTGGCTGATAGTGATCCAAAGGGATCAACCCCACGTTGGATCACTACGAAAATGACGAATCCATCCTCCGGATCTCATTTCGAATTCCAAATTCGAAATACAACGTACGGAGCCAATTTTTCAATACGAGAGGATTCCTACATTATTTATATCAAGATCTAAAAGTTTTCTCGATGTATGACTCATCCCGTTCTGTAGGTTACATTTTACAACTGTAATCAACGTCCAACAGATTACAATTTTTAATGCTATTTTCTATGAGAATTTTCGTCGATTTTAACTCACTACTATTGAAATTGCTGATCAGTCAATTGGCTATACGATTCGGAACGAGGTATTACAGCTTTTGAAAAAAAAAAAAAAAAGAAAAAAACGTCTTTTGAGAGATTGAAAGAAATATAGAAAATCTAACTAATCGTGGTTAAATTTTCGAAGCAGCCTGAATTGGAAAACAACGTTTCAGCCAGATGGATGTCAATATCGGACTCCTAACGAAATCCCAATGGGAATACGATAGAATCGAGAAACAGTTCGACGTATATGAGGCGGATCTAATGAAAGAAGCTTCATCCGGAGCAATCGAGCAAATAATCAATTCGATTGTAGCAACCGGAATAAAAAATAAAAAAAAAAA
>JAPYZI010004161.1:0-16927 GCA_030523105.1 Ophioninae sp. A BG-2022a
GGCGCCTGCTCTACGGCCCTTTGAAATATCGTGATTTTTGAGATTTCGGGAAAACGGGCCTGGGAGGTCGAAAAAATTTTTTTTTCGTTTTTTAAGTATCAAAAGGGTGTATTTGATCGGAAATTTTCCGCTGATTACGAATATGCCCGGGGTTTTGCCGAAAGTACAAAATTCGACCGGGAAAATGCAAAAAACGTTTGTAAAACATTTAGTTCGACATTATTCCCTAGAAATGGAGAGTCGACCGACGTAACCCCGATCGCCTCTCAATCGAAACGACCATTCAAATCGGATCTACCAAATTTCGAGGTTTCTCTCCACGGGTCTCTTTCGTATCGATAGGACAGGCGTTGCTCGGACACACCGGTCAGGTGGATCATCGTTCGGAGAACGATTCCGGAATGATTGCACTCAGCCGTGGCGATTCGAACAACCGGTACGCGAGTAGGTACGTTCGTCAGTACGCGCGTCCCGACTCTCACCGCCGAGCGATTCGCCACCGGTTTCTCGTTCGACGGATAAACATCGATAACGAAGCACGGGAATCAGCTTAAACACGAGGTTCCACTCGCCGCGTTTCCAGGCACACTCGACACTCAATTTTGCGGGGCGACGAACGACCGATCGGGGCTTTCCCGAGGAGCGACCGACGGGGGCTGATCGGCGTTGGAGATTTTCCAGAGATTTCGGTCGGCCGGTCGAGCGATCGTCCACGAGCCGCCGTACACTCAAAGGCGTATCCTCAAGAACAATTTCTCGTTCCCCCGCGAGACGCGACATCGCGATTCGAGAGATCGCGACGCACCGCAACGACAACGATCCCGCCCTGTTAATCGAGAAAGCGCTTCTCTCCGCGTTTACGGACAGTCTCTCTCGACGCATCAATCGAGACTCGCAATCGCGAGGAGACTCTCCAACGGAACACAAGCCGGCTACGATTTTTTGCCCCTTTATCGTACATAAACACGTAACGTCCGCAAGATTGTTTCGGAGAACTCGGTTCGAAAGTTGGCGATGTTTCCAACCGGAGGAAAAATAAAACGGGGGATGAACGCGGGATAGAAGCAGGGAGGGAGGGAGGGAGAGAGAGAGAGGGAGCGGAGGGTGCGGGTGGGATCGCGCCGAGTTACCGAAGCGGCGAAAACTTTTAAGTAAATATCGTAAAAATTCATTTCGGTCGGTGTACCCTTCCACGGGAATCCACCCCCGTCGGCCACCCCCGGGCCAGCCCGAACTCCGAGCGACGGACCGTTTCTTCCCCGTAAACTCGAAGCTCCCCGCGTCCCTGTGAAAAATATTCTCTCGCGGGATCGTATCCTCCGGATCGCGGGATAAAAGCGGCGAAATTCGTATCGTCGTTGCCGTTGACCGCGGGCTGCCGGGTGGGCCTCCCGCCGCCCGCCGGCCCCTCCCGCGTCGAACGAACCGGAGAGAAGTCGAGAAATCGAGAAATCGAGGAAACAAAACGAGCGCGGCGTTTACGAGCGCGCTCGCGTTGTACGTCGCGTTTAAAGGGATATCCCTCGGTCGCGTCGTCTTTTTATTTTTTAACCGTATCGAGGGGGGATCCTCCGAAATAACGACTCGAACGCGATTATCTTCTTCCGAACGATACTTGGTTCGTTCGTTCGACCGTTGACTCTAAAAAATGTGAGGAGGGAGGGAGCGTCGCTTTAAAAAATTGTGGCATCGTCAAAATTGCGAGAGAGGGATCGGACGGAGAGCGCCGCGGAGCCGTGACCGGGCCCTTCGGACCAACGGGACCAACGGGAGGGTCCCCGTTACGCTCCGGCGAACGTTTAATCGCCTCCCCTCGCGTCGGAGCGCCGGATCTCTCGACCAAAAGTTTTTATACATTTTGCAACGGCTGGTGGGCAACGTTCTCGACGAGGAATCCCCCGCATCCTCGTTACGGCGAAGCATTATCGCGTACCCTCGCGCACCCTCGCGCACCCTCGCGCGCCCTCGCGCACCCTCGCGCCCCGCCCGACCACCTTTGATACGCGCTCTCGGCGCCCGGATCGAGCGACTATCGCTAAAGTTTCGACAACGGACTCGTTGCGAGCGGATTCCTGTTTTCTTGGTCCACCCCGGGCTCCGGGTGGGCATTGTCGAGAGAGCGATCGCCGCGGGGATTTCAATCGACTCGTTTCTTCCTTTTATTGCCGAAACGAAGAGAAAAAGGAAGCGACTTTGACGGAATCCTCGAAAAGATGGTCGCTCTCGAATCTCGTTTGTCTTTCTTTCGTTTTCGCGGCGGACGTCGCGGGGAAGAAACGGGCAAGGGAGGGAGGAACGGACGGGCGGCGAGCGACGCGTCGAGACGGAGCTCGCGATAGTCGGTGGCGGGGGGAGGGTGGGGGGGGGGGGGGGGGCGCGGGGGTAAACAACCAAAAGCCGGAACCCCGGGTTTACCCGTCGCGCGTCTCGACGAGGGCTCCCGCAGCCCCGCAGCCCGCGGTCTCGGCGCACGTCCCGCGTCCACCGCTCCGTCTCGCGTTCGCGCCCGAGCCGCCGCGGCACCGCGAACAACGACGAGGCCTTCCGACACCCCGGATCAACGTCTCGCGAACGGACCGTCGCTCGTTCGTCCCTTTAACGCGTCGCGTTCGATTCGAGCGATCCGGTACCGATCCGAACGCGACCGTTTCGTCCCCCCTTCTCCGTTCCGTCCGTTTCTTCTCATCGTTGATTCTTCGTTCATCGTCCAAGGAAGAATCATTGGTCGATCCTTCGGTCCTCCGAAGAAGCCGAACGCACGAGTCAACGACCGAGCGAGCGCTCGACCCTGTATTTTAAAAACCGACGATACCGACGATATCATCGCGGCTTCTTTCTCGGTGACCGAACGTACGAACGAGTATCGTTATTTTTCGCTGGTATTTTGAATTTTCTACGAAAGAACGATCCCCGCGAGACGCTTGGAAACAAAAATTGATCGAGCGAAGAAAAGCGTCGGCGCGAAGCGGAATATTAAAAGGATCGACGAACAAACGAAAATAGATCGACGGACGAAAGCAATCGGAGCCCCGAGCCGGACGAAAAAAGGGAGAAGCGAGTCGGATCTGGAATCGAAAGTTGGGAAATTCGCAGGCTGACGGGGCGCGGCGTCGAGTCAGGGGTCGGAAAGTTCCGGAAGGTCGGGGAGAGCGACCGCGTTCGGAGGAACGGGTAGGATGTACAGGCGAAACAGGTATAGGAGGGAAACCGTAAAATAGCAGAAGCAGCGGCCGATCGAGCGGCTCTCGGTGAACCGACGGGGCGGTGCGAGGGCACCGAAGGGACCGGGGGGACGGGAAAACGTTGCACGCGCGGTACCGTAACTCGGCGTCACGGGCGGTGAGCTTCATCGATCACCGGCCAACTCAATTTGTCTCCATTGATACCGAGCAGCCGCTGAGCAAGCGATTCTTCTCTCGCTCTCTCTCTCTCTCTCTCTCTCTCTCTCCCCGGCGCTCGTCCTCACCCCCGCCACCTCCGTCCGATGTACGTACCCGACTTGACCCGTTTAATCGGACTATTTTGTTAACCGTTCGTTCGGCCTATTCGAATCCGTCGGTAATTGCAGGAACGGTACGAATTCGCGGGAAAGGGCCATTAGAGGATGAAAGGGATTCGAACGAAAATTAAAACGTACGTCGCGGCTGATTCGGATCGATTCGTTACGAAATATTTTTGCCAAACTCGGAGCTACGTTTCTCTCGGGCGTTCGGCACTTTTTACGAAACGTTCGTTCTCTCTTTCACGGGGAAACGGAAAGTTGGTTCGAAAGTACGATCGAGACGGGATACGAAACCCGGCCGGAGTCAGTCGCGGACTCTTCGATAAAGTCGTTTCGTTTCGATCGGTCGTTGGAAGGATCGGATTCGCGACGAAAGGTCGCGGCGACGCGCGAATCCTCGAATCCTCGTCCGGGTAGAACGGAGCGGACGCGCCGCGGCTTCGCGATCAACGCTCGGCCGCGGCGCGGTTGAGGAAACGCCCGCCCCCGGCCGGTCCTTGGAGGAACGCCGGGGAGGGAGGAAGCCGCTCGGACGCGGCCTCCGCGCGAACCGGGTGCCCGACGCGGAAGGCTTCCGGAAGCGTCGCGAGGGGGAAAGCGTTCCCCCGTTGGCTCCCGGCCCGGTCCCGGCACCCTCGATCCCGACGAAACCCTCGCGGAGAGCGAACCGCACCGAGCGACGGTAAAAGCGCGAGGCGAGAGGACGGCGGTCCGCGGTCGGTTGGCGGGGGGAGTCGCGCGCCAGCCGGTAGGAGCCGCCTCGAGTATCGCTCCGTTTACCCGTCAAATATTTGTGCTTTTACCGTGGAGTACCCGACCTCCCGCTCTCCCTCCGAACGTCCTTATCCTCGTCGATCCTCCGAGCGATCCGCTCCTTCCCCTTCGGACCCGTGTACTCTCGGTCGTTTCGCCCCCGAAGGCTCTCCTCCCGGGACTCGCGGCGTCTTCTCCGCGTCTCGTCCGCGTCTTCCCCCCGACCCTCCTCGTCGGCGACCCCCTCGGCTCCGTCGACTCGCCTCGCGCAGCCGCTCGGCGCGCGAGGAACGTCGCGGATCCGGGGTATCGTCGCGCACCGACGTCTTCCCACCCGGTATTTCCTTAACGAAGACTCGCCGAAAATTTGCAATTCGTAAAGAGGCACGGATACCGGAAGGCAAAGATTGAAACGGCGCGCGACCGCGGACGCGTACCCCGAGTCCCGTCAATCGCGTTTCTACGGGGTGACCGGGCCGTTCGACGCGTTCCTTCCGAGGACCGTTTCGTTATTTTTCCGGATCTCGAATCGATCGGACGAGGGCCGGGCGACCGGAGCCGGTTGGCTCGGCTCTTTCGGGGAATCGTCGCCGCTCGCTCGTTTCGCGCCTCGGAAGAGGCCTGTCGGATTCACGGTCACCCTGTACGTAACGGGGGATTCGCTCTCTCTCTCTCTCTCTCTCTCTCTCCCTCGCTCGAGCCCTCTCTTCGCTTTCCCTATCGCCGTAGGTGCAAATATGTACCGACGGGGATGGAACGGCAAGACCGATGGAGGGTGTAACGCGCGAGACGGTTGAATCTCGACCGGAAGAGGTTCGAGCCTCACCCACCGCGCGCGCGCGACGGGTCGTCTCGTCTCGAGTATTCTCGTTGACTCCGCGAAGCTCCCCTCCGCCGTCCGTCGCTCCGGCCGGCTCTCGCGACGAGCGCCGAGAAAAGGGCTCGACGGAACCGAGAGCCGGGAATCACCCCGGCACCGTTTCGTTTCTCTCCTCGAGTCGGCCGATTACGGGCGAATCGGGGGGAAAAAGGCCCGAGCCCCGAGAACGGTGTTCCGCTCGGATCGAGAAACGAATCGAAACGAGTCCGTGGAACGCGACGCCGTGAGAAACGAGACGAGAGAGAGAGAGAGAGCGCGCGGAAAGAGACAACGCTCGACGGAGATCGAGCTCGCTTCGCGTACGAGCGAACCCCACCGATGACGCCTCGCCGATTTGAATACGTAACTGCCCTCGTATGAACGGGGCCTATGAATAAAATTTAAATTCCAATCAGCGGCCGAACGACGCAACAATAGCCGCGACCGACGCTTGTTCCAGGGAGGAGCGAGATATCCGTGTGAAAGGACCGTTTAAACGTTCGCGCGCGCGGCTCTCTACTTTTTTACCATTTTTTCATTTTCCTCATTTTTTTTGTCTCTTTTGTACGCGGCGGTCCGTCTTTTTTCCATTATTATTGAATTTATCGAATTTCGTTGAACGAGTTTACCGCGATTGACCGATTATTATTTTTCTCACGGTGGTTCGCGCGTTTTTTTTTTTATAAATGTGGTATAATCTTTGAAACGCAAAGTTCCGGAAAATTTGAGGTACGACGGTTGATCGACGGAACGATCGCGTACGCGTAATTGCCGAATTTTTCGGCGAATCGAACGGACGGACGCTGCGATACGATTCGAACGAATACCCAATTATAAATAAAAATCATTCGTTTCGACGAACAGGAAAAATCGAGTTTCGATCGTAAACGAGGGAAGGCTAACCTCGCTCTTTCGGTTTCCCTTTGCCGTGAAACTTGTTTCAATTTTCCCGCGTGAAAAGTTTTACCTCGGTTCGTCGGTCCATCCAGGCGGGGGGGGGGGGGGGGGGCCCCAGACAAATGGGCGGCGAATACTTTTCTCCTCGGCGGTGAAACCGCGAGCCTCCGAACTCGCGGATTTCCTACGATTCGTTCCCACCGCGTTCGCGACCGTGCGACGCGCGTGCATTTTTTTTCCCGATTATTAGCTTTATTACGTATTATTGTAGAACGATGTTGCATCGATATCGTCGCATCGTCACCCGTGACTCGTAATTGCGTCATTCGGTATCGCGCAACCGGGGAACCCCGTCACCTTTCCCGAAATATTCCAAGGGAGAAGGAGGTTTCGCGAGAAGGGTGGACAGCGGCGGCAGCGGCAGCGGCGGCTGCGGCGGCAGCGGCGGCGGTAGCGGCAGCGGCGACAGCAGCGGCGAGTGACGCGTCAAAAAGCAAACGTCACAATTGTCCCGTGATTATGCGCATTTTAATTCGGGTTGGACGGGTGTTGTCGCGCGTAGCGAATTACAATCACGACCGTTCGAACGGCGGAGAGAACCCGGAGAGCCGAGTCGCCGGGCTCCCGTTCCCGCTCGGAGAGGCCCCCGAAGGGAAGATTCGCGTCCGAGGGGACCGGGGAGAGAGTCGTCGAGGTCCGGTCGAGTCGAGTCGGGGGACGCTCGATCGGCGGAAGGCGCGAGGCGGGAGGATCGCCAGCGGCGAACGCGAACCGGTGGGGGGGAGCGCGCGTTCGGCGAGGGACACCCGGACCGGGGGAGGACCGGGCGAGAGCAACGATTCGGTTTGATTTATTAATCATCGATGCCCGCGCGCACCCTCCGATCCACCGACAGGCTCCAACGGCGGGACCACCCGTCCCTTCCGACCGCGCTCCCCGTTTTCCTTTTTCTCCCGTTAATTTCACCGATTCCTGTTTATTCCGATTTATGCGTCGTCCTCG
The DNA here is from genome assembly GCA_030523105.1 of Ophioninae sp. A BG-2022a. Lineage (NCBI taxonomy): Eukaryota > Metazoa > Arthropoda > Insecta > Hymenoptera > Ichneumonidae > Ophioninae sp. A BG-2022a. The sequence continues at coordinate 7,014 of JAPYZI010004161.1, forward strand.
AATCGATGGAAACCGTTCGAGTCGCGGCGTTCTCGGCGTTAAAACGATAACCGATTCCACACCGCCCGGCGCCATATTTTATTTTCAACTTCGCCGTACGCGCGACGTTTACTCTCGGGACGTTGGCCGCCGCTCTTCTCTTCGCCCATGAATTTTTTCATTAAACGTCTCGGCGGCGTTCGCGGTTTTCCGACAGCGAACAACAGCCGAGGTACCTCGTCGCACTCCCGCTTTCCACCGATCCTACCGAACGACGCCGAACAAAAACAAAATCAAACGAAACGAACGAAAAAGAGCGATTCGGGGGGAAAGAAAAATCGCTCGCTACCGATTCGTTACGGTTAGCCTCGGAAAAAAAATACCGCTCCACCCGTGGTAGGTATATTTCTTCCCGAGCGCTTTAATCCCGTTCGGCCGATAGCGGTTTACCGGCTCGGGCGAGATACAGAGTTATCGCGCGCAAGGTCGCGAGGCCGCGAGCTATTATTTTTGGATCGGCGCGCGCGACGGGGCGCTCGCGTACGGGCCGCCCGGTGTTTCGAGCCGTTCCTTCCGCGAATCGCGGTTTAATCGCGAGCGGTGAATTTTCATTCCCGACGAAGGGCTCCCCCGGACGCGTTTCGAAGGACCTCCGAAACGAGACCTCGGAGGGAACGGCCGTGGAGGCGCGTTTCGAACTCGCCGCGCGATCGCGCACCGGAGCCCTCGGCTCGACGCTCCGCCGCCAAAGTTTCAAGGGCGCGGCGGAGATCGAGTCCCCTCGATCCTTCGTCCGCCGAAAATTCGATCGACCGGTACGAACCGCCTCGACTCTCGACTCCTCGCTCCCTCCTCGCGAATCTCCTCGGCGTCGCGACCCGCCCCGTCCTTCCTTCCCTCGCGGGTCCGTCGATCGAGCCGTTCTTCCTCCTCTCGTCTCTCTCGTTCCTCCTCTTCCTCGATTTTCGTTTCGTCGGGGACGATTCTTCGGATCGTCTTGAAAGAACGGCCCGACCGGAGGCCCGACCGGAGGCCCGACCGGAGATCGATGCGGCGACGGTTTCGCCGCGAAGACGTCACGGTTCTACCCGAAAAGGACTTTCGACGGTTCGTCGCTCGATCGAGATATTTCCCTTGAGAACTCTCCCGCCGACGCAACACCGGACGGAGATACGTCCGAGAGCCTCTCCGGCTTTACCGGTCCGCGAATATTTAATTACCGAAATTTGACGGTTCGACGGATTCGAGAATTCGATTCTTGTTCGATCGTTGGGTCGGCGAGCGCTCGGCGATTAACCTCCTCGAAGGTACAATTTCCGGTGGAGAGGTAAAAATCACCGCGAATCGGATCCTCGTTCTCGCGGGAGTCCTTTCGCCGGGAAAAAAAGCTTTCCCGCATCCGCGCCGACTCAAAGTTCTATTTACGAACGAGCGAGTCGACTTTTCGTCTCGGCCGGGCGTTTCGTCCCCTCGCGATTCGCGAGCCGACGTCACCCGAGCGAAACGTTGGAGCGAGCCGCCGGATGCGCGGTGGCAAACTTTAAATGAAATTCATTCGGAGGGATTCGTGATTCGACATTACCATAAATTTGCGAGCTACCGCGAGCCCCCCCGTGCCGCCGCCGCCCCCGCCGGCGCCCCCGCCGCGGTTGTTCGAATATATTTTAGCCGGCTGGAATATATTTTAGCGGGCGACCGTCGCCTTCCAGCCGCCCCGTCCACCGCCCACCCTTCCTCGCACCCCTCGTCTTTTCTCTTTCTTCTTTGACTCCGGCGGGGGCTCGCGAGCTTCCCCGCTCGGAGCCTCCCGACGAGATCGTTCCTGAGAGGCGCGCGTCGGTAACGTCCCGGGACTCGCCGATCCTCCGATCTCAAAGCGCTCGACCGATCGCCCCGAGCTCTTCGCTCGGAAAGAAACAGCCGCCGAAGCGTCGTCGATACTTTTCGAGACGCGGAAATTCCGAGAGCCTTCCGAAAAAAAATGCAACGCCGGTCAGAGGCGGTACTCGGGATCGCCTCGCGCGCGCGTGCCCTCGAAACACCCGGCCCCGTTCGTACGAGCGAAATTCGGGATTATTTTTCGAGGTTTTCGTTCGTTCGTTGGTAGGCCGCCGCCTCTCGTACGATCGCCGGTGTATCGTCGGTACGAGGGCTCGATCGTAAACGGCCGATAAGACGCGACCTTCTCTCCGCGTTCCTTCTTTCTTGCGAATAACTTTTTTAATCAACCGAGCAAACTCGAACGGACGCTCGAAAATTTCGAAAGAATCGTTCGGACGAAGCGGAGCTCGGAGACCAGCGAGCGAGGCTCGACGGAGAAAAGCGGGTGTCAACGGTCGCGCTCCTCGCTGGCTGCGTTTTACGGTTCTTTCGCTCTCCGCTGGTGAGCGTCGTTGCGTTCGTCACGCGTCACCGCCCGGGAACCGTCCCTCTTTATTTTTTCAAAAGGAAACCCCGCCGCCCGTCCGCTCCGTTTCGTCGTTCGACCTCCGCGGCAACGATGATTCGAGGCTGCGAGCCGATACGAGAACCTCGACGAGAGCCAAGAGAAACGGAAGAGACCGCGGGCCGGTGGAGGAACCGAGAGGGAACGACGCCGTTCCTCGGTCGATGCGCTTTCGCGCGTGGCGCGAACGCTCTTGAAATTTTTGCACGCTTGACGTCGCGCGAGACCGCGGTTTTAATTTTTAGCCGGGTATTTTCCAGTCGGCGCCTTTCTCCGACGTTCACCGCTACCGAGGCGCGGCCCGGGATTTTTCTTTCTCGCACGGGTGAGCGACAACCGCGAACAAACGAGAAACGAAACGAACGAAAAAACGGAAAAGGAGGCGCTCGTCCGCGAGTCGCCCGCGCGCGTTCCTGTTTTACAATTTGCGCGACCTCTCGTTTCAACGCGTAACGAGCGAACGTTGCGCAATTTTGCATTATTATTATTACTTCTCGTCGAAGACGGATGTTCGCGCGTCAACGTTTTATTTTCACGATTCGTTTATTATTACCGACCGATCGTTCTTTTCGTACGAATCGATGCGATCGCTGCGAATGGAATATTTAAAAAAAAACTCGTTCGTACTCGCCCGCGCGATACGACCGGACGGAACCGAGTTCCGTTGTATTCGCGTTGAGCAAGAACGACGGTCGAATCTTTCGGGACGATCGAGGAGCGGATCGTCGCGGTCGTCCTCGGCGCAGCGTCGAGTCGCCGGCGTCGCCCGGTCCGAAAAGGGACGTTTCCCCTTTCGAGGCCCCCGACACGCGCGTGGTTGCGAACGAAACGAACCGTACGCGAGGAGGAGGAGGAGGAGGAGCGGGAGGAGGAGGAGGAGGAGCGGGAGGAGGAGGAGGAGGAGGAGGAGGACGACGAGAAGGAAGGTTTCCCCCGAATCCGAGGGTTCCAGGCGCACCGAGTAACTTTATGGAATTAGTTTCGCGATAGCCTTGCGCCAGAGGCCTGCCGCCATTGGCCTCTTCGGAGCAAATGTTTCTTCGAGAGTATGCCACGGGGCGTCCAATTAACCGGGGCATTATCAACGATTCGAGTGTACGGCGATACGACGGGGAAGCCCTCCTACCCGCGCGCCGCTCCCGAGAGTCGCGATTATTCGGTAGGAAACGACCTCGGGGACTTTGCTCTCTCACCGCGGAGACTCGGTTTCGGGCCTCGCGTTTCAAGCCCCTTCCGCAACGCAGACCCATTAATTAAGAGACCGAAGTACGCGACGTTGCCGGTAATGTTTTCGCGTTCTCCTCGAACGACCCGCGTCCTACCCGCGTACGTACCTACCCGCCTACCTACCTACCTACCTACCGATTCCTCGAGCCTGCCACCTTCGTTCCTCGAGCCGAGCCTCGAGATCGTTACGAGAGGGTCGTTCGCCTCGAACCCGGCCCTCGGTCCAGGCCGGACGTCCCCGCGCTCGAGCCAACCGAAAGCTCGAACTCTCGAAGGCTCGTTTTAAGAATTTTCGGCGCAGGATCGGGCCTCGAAACACCCGGCCACCCGAAGAGCCACCGTAGCCACCGTTCCCGTCCAACGCTTTACGGCTTCGTCGAGACGCGAGACACTCGTTGTTGTCCGGGCCGCGTCCTCGCCGAGGCGGCCGGCTCCGCTTCGAGCGAACGGCTGGCCCGCTCGCCGAATTTCCGAGCCGTCCAGCCTCGCGATCCCAAGGTCGCTTCGACTCGAGTCCGGAGGGGAGAAGTCACCCCGAATCGATCCGAGTCTCCGGAAAGACGCGACCTCGCGCTCCCGATCTCCTCGGGTCTGGCTCGCGTCGTCGTATTTATCGTGGCTCGCGGAAGACCGCGACGCCGAGACGCGGAAATCAGAAAAATGCGGCAGCCGTCTCGCGGGAAATAAACGTAACGAGGCGCCGCGGCGGTTCTCGACGTTTCGGCAGCCGCGCTTCCCCTTCGTTCCTCCCTTCGGTAATTTTCTTCGAGCGAGATTCGCCTCGGGGCTCTCTTCGATTCTTCGACGCTTCTCCGTGAGCCTCTCGTCGGCCCTCGACGGAAGAGGCTCCGCCCGTTTTTCGGTACCAACGTTCGCCAAGATCCAACAGGATCTCGTTCCCGTTGGATTTTCCGGTCGTATCCGAGAGGTGGGCCGCGCGAGGACGGGGAGGGCGCCGGGGCTCCCTCTTTCGTTCGTTCCGCGGCGCGAGGCGCGATTAAATCGCCGTCCGCGAGAAAATCCGCGAGCTCGGGGGTGTCGGGAAGGATCGAGAGGAGAGGCCGGAGGGAGAAACAACGCGGACCAAAAACTTTAATAATACAATCTTAGCGTCATTAAGTCCGGGTAATGGCGTGAACTTTTAATTAGTTGTATAATTCCATTCGGAAACGCTCGGCCGATCCTCGGCGGTGTCTCGCTCGAAACCGTTGCGTCGCCTTTTTTTCTTGCCTCTTTCGGGTGGCGGCGGCGGCCAGGCTCGCCTCGCTATCTCGGGCGCTTCCGGCCGTTCGGAAACACCACCGCCGGAAGCAGCCTCGAAACTTTTCGTTTCTTTTCCGAGGTTTGCACCGCGAGTCCTCGAGGGCTCGTCCCGATATCCCGAATCCCACGGGTTTCTCCCTTGTTCGCGAACCCAAACGGCTACCGATCGAGGAGATCGAAAAGTACGAATGATTTTTTCGCGTCGAACCGAGAATTTCGCGGAACGGATCGGAATCGCGGAACGAGTGGACGAGTGTCCGGTTATTGCCGAGCATCGAAAAAAACGTTACCGAGGGGTTTTTTTTCGTCCCGGGCGTATCCAGCCGGGATAGCGCGGAGCGTTGGGCAAAGTCGCGCTTACCCCGCGCGATGCTTCGCCGTGTTTGCCACCGCCGCGATTGGCAAACACGTTCGAGTAGCCCGATTTAATGGCTACCCGTTTACATCGTCCGTCGAGTGCTGAGCAATTAAGCCATTCGTTCGCGATTTTCCGTCGGGACGCCGAGCCACGGGGAGTCGAGGAGCCCGCCGGAGTTCGTCCACGACCGTGTCACGGTCGACTTCCGTCGTAGGCCCGGAGCCAGGCCTCGCCGGCCCCCGAAATACGCGCGCTCGACTCCGTCGCCCCGTTCTTTTCGCGAAACAAGACCCGGAACCCTCGCGCGAGGAGCGAGCCTCTTTCGACATTTTTCAAAATTTAAGGGCGACCCTTCCGAAAAATGCACTCTCGTTTGGCGATTCGGGGTCGCGGTACGCCCGATACCGCGAAAACGAGATTCGAGTTCCGACGAGGTACGAATCAGCCTCGAACGTAGACTCGATGAAATTCGATAATGCAAATACAAAGGCGGCGAGGTAGCCCTGGACGAATCAAAGGCTCGCGTCGACGAATCGTGCATCGCGGGAACGCGAAAAAAAAAAACTCGAGGCCGCGAACGGCTCATCCGCGCCAACGACCGACGATACCGTGATCGACGATTTGCATGTTTATAAGCAAACGAGCGGTAAGGGAGTGAAAATGGCGCGTGCGATCCTACCGATCGACGAACCGCCAATTTATACGAGAAACCCTCGAATCCCTCCCCCTCGATCCCACCTCCGCCCCGTCTCCCTTGCCAATCGAGTGAAACGGGCAATCGTTCGATTCGCTCCCAGCCCTCCGTCCAATTCCCGCTGCCCTTTGTTCCTCCCCGTTATTATTATTACTATTATTGTCGTTATGATTTTTTTCGAGCCGTCGAAAAATTTGGGCTACTCTCAATTTTGACGAGTCCGCCTCGCTCCTTTAGCCGCCAAGCGCGACACCCGCTTTTCGTTGGGCGATAAAAAAGCTATTCGAAACAAGGGGGACGGCTATTCGTGAATATTAAAAGACGAGCTCGCGGAATTGATATTTTTGTATTTGCGCGCAGTTGTATCGAGAGAGCGAGTACGCTCGAGAAAGCGGTTGCGTACGTACGTGTCGGTGAATCTGACTTTACTTTCGATCTGATTAATATTGCAGTTGCGACACGTGCATTATTCAGGGGATTATCCGTTTCGCTTTCAAGCGGAGTGCTGCAGGTTCTGGTTCCGGTGGTGGTGGTGGCGGCGGCGGTGGTGGCGGCGGCGGCGGCGGCGGCGGCGGCGGCGGCGGCGGCGGTGGCGCGCTTGCTGGAACGAGCAGGCACTCACCGACCCGGATCTCTCGGTAATTCTCGTATGAAACTGTTATCAGGAGGCTTGTAAGACTGATATATACGAGCCGGTAGCTCGGTGTCATACGAGCTACGGCGGAGTTTCCGAGCTCGGATGACCCTCAGGTTTGATACTTTTGCTCGACTGAGACTTCCCACTGGAATCGAGCCTGTTACCGACTCACCGATCATTCGGGATTACCAAATACCGCGATGCCTCCTCTCTTTTTCGTTACTAGATTTTGTCCCTCGTTGCGTCCGATCGATTCGCATTGTTTTTTCAATTACAAAAACAAAACGATCCTCTCGCTAAAATTATTCTCGTTTGACATCGTCGAGATATCAAACGCGTCCGAATTTGCATCGTCAGTAGCGGAGCGACGAAAAACGAAATACATACAAAGCGGGAGGACGGTTCATCGAAGCTGAAGAACGACGCGGCGAACGCGGAGGCCGAACGTTTCTTTTGCAATCGCGTTCGAGACTTTGAATAATCCGGTGGTGGAAACATCGGGATTTTTGGCGTCCGAACAGCGGGGCGGTAGACCGCGACTCTCCGGTGGTCGAGTGCCCTGTCGGCTTTAATTTAATTATGGAGCGAAATCTAATATCCCCCGAGCGGATCCAGCCATCCGTGAGCGTCGCGCCGCCGCCGCCGCCGCCGCCGACGACGACGACGAGAAAAGCCGCGCGAGGGAAAACGCTCGAGAGTGGCAAAGTTGGATACAGACCCGGTGAAACCGTACACAGCGGATTCCTCGTGCCTGATTTCTATTAATTTCGAGTCGAAGCCAGCCGAGACCACGGACGACGAGGAAGCGTCGTCACCCGTTGTCCGAGCGCAGCCTCTCCGACCCTCGGAGAAACGAATAGCCGGGAAACGTTTCGATAAACCCGCGAGAGCCCGAAACACGCCTCGTTGCGTTCCTCGTCGCCCTCCCAATAATTTTCCGTCGAGGAGGGTGCAATATTTTCCAACGCGGTAGCCCCGTTAATAACGCGACCGGTACGCGCGTAGATCTCGCCGGTAATGACGCGTCCGGGACGCCGCGGGCAAGCGCGAGAGCCCATAACCCCGTGACCCGACTCTCCCGACTCTCCCGACCCCCCTCGAGAACCCTTCGACCCCTTTTTGACAACGCTCCGAAGCGTTTCCGTCCGGATTTTTGACCCCTCGGAGGACCGTCGAAACGGGGGACCGTTTTCGGAGTCGGAGGGGCGTACTCGAGGCCTCGCGAGTCCGCCGAAACTTTCGGACCCGACGAGACGCCGCGAGACGGCCGAGTCGATCCGACGGAACGAGCGAGGGCCGGAGACGCGAGACCGGCAAAATCCGGGAAACCTCGTCAACCTATCCGTATACGTGTTTTTCGCGACTGCGAAGAGAACGTCTCGCGAGGAGAATTATACGTTAAGCTTGTACGAGGGATATACTTTTGTGGAGAGTACAGCCGAGCGTAATTGCACCGTAAAAAGTTTCCATCTTTCTTTCCGTCTTTCTTATCCCCCCTCCCGCCCCGGCTTCTCCCTCGGCCTTTCCTTCCATCCGTGTTTTGTTTCTTCGCTCGTGCCCCCGGCAATTTAGAGGAAGACGTTTCTTACCCGAAATTAACCTTTTGCCGGGTGCGTTCTGAAAATTGTAAACTTTTCTCAGCGCAGAATTCACGCCTGACCCGTCCCGGTCCGCCTTGAATTATCGTCGCTAACCTCCCCCCCCCCGCCGCCACCGCCGCCGCCCTCCAGGCTTCAACGGGATCCGAGCGAGAAACTTTTGCGCGGATGAGCCATCGCGCGAACTACGAAATATTTAAAAAACTGGCGGGGGCGCGGAACTTGTACTCGCACACGCGTCACCGCGATCAAGTCGGCCCTGGTCTATGAGCGCTCTTTTTCAACATTGTTCACGCTCGGTGTTTCCTACCGCCAATTTTTGGCCGATAGCCCTCGGCTGCCGCTCTCCTCTCCCCGGCAACCTCGCGTTGCTTTTTTGTTTCAACGGCGGAAAAGAAGACGGAAAAAAGCAGAGGAGAAAGAACGCGGCGCAGCGATACGCCGAATACGATTTGTTTCGTTTGCTACTCGCTTTCGTTTTTGCTTTTTTTTCACTCGTGTGCAAGGGTCGTCGCGCACGAGTCGGCCATAAATTGTGGGAAAAGTCCTCCCGTACGAACGAGAGCCCCCGGGACACGAAGAGACGTTCGGCCCGATTCGGCCGGTTCTTTTTTTCCGTGGCGCGTGGATTCTTTCTTTTTGACCGGGACCACGCTCGGGCCGGCCGGCCGGCCCGTCGTTCGTCCCTGCTGCCCTCGAACACCGGGGGGAGGTTTTCTCCTGGCGCGAACCCGCGGCGGCTCGATCGTTGATCCTCCTCGTCCGGCTTGGCTCCGTTGGACCCTGAAATCTTCGCAAACGCGTCCAAGACTCGGGCTCGCCCCCGTCTCCTCTCTCTCCGTCCCGAAAACCTTCCACCCGTCCGACCGAGCGTTCGTCCGGTCGCGTTCCTCGAGCGCGAGAAATCCCCGCAAACTCATCGGGCACCTTTGTCCTTCGGCCTAAGAGTCGACGCGCCAGGTGAGGCTCGGCGCCCTCCCCGTTTTATTCGAGAGTCCTCTTCTCTCGGAGCCGATAAATTCCCACGGGCGGTGTCGAGCCTCGCCCGGGGCCTAAGAAGGAACCTTCCGAACGGAACTCCTCTCCGAACCCTCGACGCGTTCGGACTCTGACCTTGATCGAGACGTTCCTTCCCAAAGAGAGTCGTCCCTCGGACGTTCTTCCCCGGACCCTCTGCACTCTCGCTCGCTTCCGCAGCTGTGCTGCCCTCTTCGCCAACGCCGCCACCGTCGCACCGGTGCTTCCCTTCCCCGACGAAACACCGTCCGCCGCGCCCGCGTCGTATAACTGACGTTTCATGAATTGGAAATGTAATTTTACCACCGGAAAGAGAAGCTCCCTGATCTGGCGGCGTTCGCGCCTCGGCTGCCCGGAAACCTCCGCGACTCTCTTTCCACGATACTCCTTTGCGACCGATCCGAGCGGCCGATTCCGCCCAACGGCTCCGGCCCAACTTTTTTAAGTATCGAGAGCACGTGTTTCATCGGAAATTGTCCGCTGATTACGAATATACCCGAGCTTTTGCCGCAGGTGCAAAATTAGCCTGAGAAAATCCAAAGAAAACCTGTCTGAAAGATCTTTTTTCTGTTTTTCCTTGAAATTTTGGGTTCTGGGGGGAAATTAATGGCAGATTCGTGTTCAGGGGATCAAATTACATCGTAAAGGACCTATTAAAAAAATATTAAAAATCAAAAATTTTTTTCCATTTTTGG
>JAPYZI010004162.1:0-14671 GCA_030523105.1 Ophioninae sp. A BG-2022a
TAGTTCTTTCGTCGAAACCTATAGGTAAGTGAATGATTTTGTTTATATATTGTTAGCAAAGCACATTTTTTCTTTTAGTTTAACTCAATGTTGCAGTAACGTTACACTCCCTAAAATGCCAAATAAATAAAAAAAATACTAAATATTTTTGAATTTTTGAGAAATACGTGTTTTTTTGTTTGTTTAAACCTATCATATTCCAAAGTAATTAAAAATTGTATGATCTTGGGCTACAGAGGGTTAACTCTATCTCATAAACGATCCTGAAACTACTTACGTGTTCCAGAATCAACCCCTAAGAGACCTGACATTGGAAGGCCATAAAAAAGGAAGATATCTAGCAATTTCCTATCAGTTTGATGATTAAGCTACCAGTCCGAGCCTACGATCAGATTTCTGGCCCACCGTCCACAAAGTATCATTATTAGTCCAGCACGCTAGCCATCAACTAGCTCAATGACTTTCTATCATGAGGTTGGTCTTATTAGATACCAGTTTTCATACTTGAAGCTTTCAGCCTCGAAGCGCAGCAAGTTACCAACATCCTGTTGTTCTTTATCCCCCTCGAAGTGTCAACGATATTTTCACCCTTCAGTTTCGACCATATCTCCCCCACATTTCGCCTTCCCGATTCCGTTGACCTGCCAATGGTAGAAAACTACCCTACATGATTTTTTCAAGACGAATGTCAGCCCAACCCATTCTCTTACGAAGAAGACCCTTTTTAATGGATTGCCTCGAAAGCATCGCTGGTTATTGATCCGTTCGTGTTAACGAGTCACGTGGTCGTGTTGCTTTTCAACCTCATGAATCACAAATGACCCTTGCCTCCCATTCACTACATAACCCAGCACATATCTCAGCCAGGACTGACAATCGACAATAACATTCAGCATGAAGACGTTACTTTCTCACTAGTTTCGATGAATGGACGAATTATTGGCGAAAAATGAAATTCGGTCGTCAGAATGAAATCGCACGATTCCATCTCGATTAGGATCACTTCGGAAGGATTATGAGAAACCGGATGATCCCGCAAACCCCTCCGTCATTCGAAACATAATGGATTGGATTTTAGTGTTTCGGGTTGTACAGCGGAGGGTGAACACCTATATCTTATTTTCTCGAAGCTCGTGCCGAGGAACACGCGAAAAGATCGGAGGCTCCCCTTAGGGCGTGTCTTCTGGATGATACCAAGTGTGATGAACGAGTAGCTTTCGTATTCGCAAAAGAGAACCACCGGGCCAACCCTGTCTTCGACACAGCTTAGCTTGAACACTTGAACTGCCACGAAAAATACGAGGTCGAGGGGCTCGTCCTTATTCGATTTTACGAGACGAGGATCCTCTTCGCTTCCCTCGTGAACATTATCGAACTTGCCTAGATAGCAGCTTTTTCTATCTTCTTCGTTGTTGAAGTTAATAAAAAATAACTGTGATAAAAAATGTAGATCGGAATAAAAATTATTTTGTTAAATCCAGATTTTTTTAATTTGCTGAAATATGATCAATTTTGTTTTATTAGAATTTTAATCTAACGTTTAACTGAACTTTTTAAATGTTCGATCGATTTGAACGATTCGGTTTCATTAATTTTTTTTTATTTGGCAGTATAGTGATTTTTGAAATTATTATCAGCAATTTGTGATTAGCTTCGGGATTTTTATTTAAAAATTTGCTTTTGTTTTTTTATAGTGAATTTACTACGATTGATGTATTAAAAAATTTATATGAATTAAAAATTGAATGTGTAAATCACATGTTGGTAACGTGATAACAAAAATATGTTGTACTTTTTGATCTTTAATAGATTTATTTAAAAAATAACAAAGACTGTTATTGGAATTAGACTAACGAAAAATTGCTGGATTTTTTTGCTAAAATTTTTATAAGCAAATGCAGTCGTCTATGAATTTTGTTGCACCTCCTTGTAATAGGCGATTATGAAAATATCGATTTATGACAAAATGGCGGACGATTGAACATAAATAGTGATTTTTTTGCCAAAAATTTGTCATTATTTCGTCTATAAAACAAAAATTAAATAACGGAAAAAAGAAATCCTATGATATGTACTAAATAACGTTGTATAGAATAACCAAAAAAAAACTCCAAGGCAATCGATTCATTGGTTTTCGAAAAATTTTAGGTATCGATTTGTAAACCGTGGTTTTGAGAAAAACTCGTTTGAAGATTTGGGAATGAATAAACACACGCAAAACACGTTTCACTGTCTCGGGTGTAACTGGCCTATTTATCGAAATATTAAATTGCCATTTTCATCAGGTATTCTGAAGACTTCAAACTTCAAGAAAATACAAAAAAGAAAAATTGATTATTTCGACCATCTAGGTGTATATCTTAAGCCCTTAAGGTCTTTTTCTAAAGCCTATCGCGTTTGTTACGAGATGAAAGTTCCGGAATGAAAATAAATAGCGAATACACGTCCATATCTGTACCTAGAATCTCTCTAGGACATCAATCGTAAAATTTAATCGATAACGTCAGCACGCTACGTACAGCTGATCCAATTAATCAAATGCCGAGCTCCATCCAAGCGGATCTTGGCTCGGACCTCGAAAGAACGGTCCGAATCACAACGAAACAAATTTCACGAGTCCACTTGGATCCGTCCTGCCATTTGTGACACCTATGAAAGTCAAAAGTGATTTACAAAATTTCATCCGTAGCAAGTGAGTGTACGGACTCAGTCAAGTGGACGGTGCGAGCTGATCAGCGAAAGGACCTTTTCCGAAAGGTCACGAGGCACAATAGCCCGTATTATAATTATCCTGTGTATACGTACTTCAATCGAACAACGGGTCTAATTACACGATTCTCTTCAAGCACGAAGTGAATCTAGGTACGGTCAAAGGTTTACAGAGGAGGAAAAAGCTTTTTAGAACGGTACTCGAGTTCGGGAACATAACGCTGTGTCCACCGAGGCGAAAACTCGCGCAATTCCGCGCCAGAGAACAACTGTCATCAGTTTTTTCAACTTTTCTCGAAAACGGCTGAACCGAATGGGACAAAATTTGGACGTTGGATGTATCGAAAGATCCTCAAGGTTTCCTTACTCTTGGATTCTGGTTATATCGAAAAAAATCTATGAATTTGCTGATTATGGATAACAGCTATCGAAAAAGCTTGTAACCTGATGTTTCGCTTGCGCGAATTGAAAATCTAAGGGTTACTTGACCTAGCTACTATGGAGACACGGCTTTTCATCCGTGACACGATGGCTTTTGTGAAAAAATAGCTGAGAAAAGTGGAAAAATCTCTCAACTAATCGACGTTTCGACAGAAGTGCACAACTTTTGGCTCATAGCTCGGTCCATACGCGACGAGTTGAACGACTTGCGTGGATAATGCGACCAGGAACATGCTGAAAACTCTACGGTGTCGGTGAAAACTTGTCGACGAATAATTCAATGAAAAAGGAAGGTGGGTATGAGACGTGACGAGAGTAGACGTGGCACACGTGTATATCGAGTGGCTTGTGGGCATTTCCAATGGATACTCCGTCCACGGTCCATCGTTGGAATGGTCAGTCTCATCGTCCCTTGCTCGTTTCGCTTTATTGAAAACCCGCGCACGGGACTGTGTATCGTTCGGTGGCCATCGTCGTCCCGTCACTTCTCACCGAATAATCCTACGCTGTCGCGCCTATTGTACGTATGCCTCGCGTGTACACGGCTTACACGTATCAATGGAACGAGAATGACGTGCCTCGGGAAAAAAAGATAGCGAGGGTGGGAGGGGCGAGAAACGTCGCTGAATTATTTCCATTTGAGAGAATCGAGATGAGGCGAACCGTTAGTTTCGATTCGAATTGAAACAGCTTGGTACAGTCGAATGCCTCGTTACGGCTCATTTTCGTTTCAAACAATGGAACAATTATATATCATCGCCAATGGTCTATTTTCTACGTTTAAATATTGTGAGGCGTTTCACTTGTTTTTATATAATAAAATTATATTTTAAAGTAAAGACAACTTCTTGAATTTACACATTTTTATACAACAAAAGGGATGTTTTAATATAAATTTTTTTTGTATCGAAAAGTCTCTGATTTTTTCCATTTCCGAATTTGGGGGCATCTAATTCTTTTTTATATAAAAAACGGCGGATTTTTTATATAAAATATAAGCTCTTTTTATATAAACAAATTAAATATTCAACTAAATTAATTTACTTAAACTTACAAATTTTATACAAAATGGGATGTTTTTATAAAAGAAATTTTTTGTATGAAAAACTCTCTGATTTTCTACATTTTCGAATTTGGGGGCATTTAATTCTTTTTCATACTAAAAAGAAGCCTGATTTTGTATAGAAAATATAAGCTCTTCTTATATAAACCAACTCTATATTAATCTAAATTGAATTCCTTAAATTTAGAAATGTTATACAAAAGAAGGGATGTTTTTGCAATACAAATTTTTTAAATAGAAAATTGTCGTATTTTTTCAAAATATGTACCATACATAAAAAAAATATGCATCATAAAAAACTTTTTATTTCATTATTATTTTTATTAGTTTTTTTCATATCAATTTCAAAATTTGAATTAAAAAAAATATTAATAATGATTTGTCAATCTTGCAATACGCAAAAAAAATCGGTTTTGGCGTTAAGTGAGTTCAGAAGAAATAGTCCACCCAACACATGATCAGTTTGTCGTATGTACGCTAGGTAATGTACGTCGGAGTAGAATATGAATATATAGGTTGAGAATTGTAATTCATCCCGAGTTCGTTAACCTATCGAGGCTCTCACGTACAAACACATATTTACCATTCGCTTCCAAACTTTCCATACAAAAATGTGATAACTTTTTTAATTTAAAAACTCGATACCGATCACGTTCTATTTTTGGTCCAATTTAATCAGTGATGAAATACCATTAAGGGCATGACGAGCATTAACCACGTGACACTCGAGTATCAGAGAGATAGTCGAAACGGTTTAAACCCCGATTTCTCAAGAATGAAACGTTTTCATCCAAAATGGCGACAGGGGTGCCATCGGTGCCATCGTCCTGAATGCACACAAAAAATTTCGTACCGATTGGTTCACCCGTTTGAGAGAATAGTGGTTTCAAAATTTCGAAGTGGACGCGTGTTCGTTATGCTTTTAATGCGATTATGAAATACACGATATTTTGTATATTTGCGTCAATTTATGTTTGTGATATTATTTCAGCTATCAGTAACGTTAATAATAAATATAATATTTATGAGAAACGTGGTCCAGAAAAATTTTGAATGAGAAGACGAAATGAGTGTTAAATTGGCACTCATAAAATACTGAAAAAATAATTCCAAAAGTATGGTGAAAACATGGAAACCCCAAAAAAGTCTAAAAAAAGAAACCTGTCACAGAAATATGTCTGTTCCTCAAACACTTCGAAGATTCTGATTGGGAAAATTGAAAATGAAGAAAGGAATGTGAAAAGTAACGAAAAGCAAATGGAAAATGGATTATAAGTTTAGAAATAAGAAAACATTAAAAACGGAAACACAAGTAGAGAGGAAACAATAAAAATTCAATAATCTATATTTTCACCGAATATAGTATATTATATTTATGTTGTCTTACATCTAACATTAATTTATCTAATATCATTATAATGTACGATTACTTAATTTCCATTTCTAATTTAATATATAAAATTTTTTGTTTTAATATTCGCGACAATGTACTATCAGTAATGAAAAAAAAATCATTAAAAAAATAATATTAGATGTAAAAATATGTTAGATAAATTCCCATAAAAATAATGCAAATATATAATGTTTACAACAATAGTGATATCGTTTGATATCAAAAATATTGTGAATATTATGTAAATATTTTATATTATCTATATAAATAATGTAAAAAAAAACAACATGAAAACTCAGGAAACGTTCTAATTCGCATCATGGTGTAAAATATTCGAATGTACTGACCACGTGGAAAAAAAAATACGCAACAAAAATTCCAAATAATATCGATCGCACTTTTTTGGAAATTAAAGTGGTAATCCGTAATAAATAATAAATGCAAACAAATGATTCTCGATGAAAATATTTCGAGAGTGAACATTAAAGATATAACTTAATTATCGAAACTGCATAATTAAATAGCAGTAGAGGAGCGAGAAATGCGGTTAGCTTCTCGATAACGAGAATTCCTCGCGACCGGTGGACCGCGGATCCAGCTTATCAGACACACGGGGATGAATTCCCGATACACGATACGACATATATATATATATACAAACATACATATGGACGAATCGTCAGTAGGCTCTCTGTCATCCACGCGATGCAAATGCCAGGACAACGTCCCACTTTGTGGGACGATACATAACGCAGGGTCTCTCATTTTGTCCTTTTCTGTACTCAGATCGAAAATTTATCCCTCTGTAGCACCGTGTGTACATTTCTGCCAAAAACAAAATTCTCTGCCTATTAAAATCGGAATATTTCTTCAAACCCATTTTTAGCCAATGAAACTTATCTATAACAAACCGATGTATACATTTTGTTTCATGTCACTTGATCAAACGACAAAATATCATGAATAAAATATCACAAAACTAAATATCATCCGAAAAAATCATATTTTATCACGATGATAAAATATTCCCAGGAAGCTCACCAACAAACAAAAGCGTTATAAAACAGAAGAAAATGTAAAAACGCTACGAGCTTATTTAAATGATTCCTTTTCATAATATATTCCTTAAAATTTACCAATAATACACAATTCAACCGTATCATTAAATGTGTAAACAATAAAACGTATATGACAAAAAACAATCCTCGTATCTTCGTGTAACACTTATCAGTTTCGCATGTTTGCTCAAGTAGATTTTTTTTCTTTAAAATTCCTATCCCTTCGATAGCTCAGTTGGTAGAGCGGTGGACTGTAGTTGGTTCTGAGACGATAGAAATCCATAGGTCGCTGGTTCAAATCCGGCTCGAAGGAATAATTTTTTTTTTCTTCTTCCTCCTTCATAGTTTACGTCCGACGACAACGTTTTTTTTTATCCCTGTACGAGGGTTTGTGCGAGTGGCGTGGACGCGCAAGCGATTATTGTCGATTTATTCCTGTCTGTTGTGACGTTGGGGCCAAGCGAGCGGTGCGTGCGGCGCCAGAACACTTGAGACGGTCTTTCGTTGTTGTAGGGGGAGCTGCGGTAGCGCGGGAATACACGAACGGTGCTTGTGCTGTGTCTCTCCAATTGGCAAGTTCCGGACGCGACGTTTACTTATTCAAAGCTCGTCGAACCGTCTGTACGAAGCTTCGAGTGTCGAGAGAACTCTCCTTTATCCCCCGATCGCATTAATTCAACTTCAAACAACGAGCAGCCTTACGGGAATATCCCTTATCGCGGCGATAACGAGATTTCAAAGGATATGCTCTTTGTTTCAATTATTTTCATGAAAAATAAGACTAACTGGAATATGAAAGAAAAAAAAAAGGATTTTTAATAAAATAAAATTAATTGAAAAGATATATTTGCTGATAAAATGAAAATTAACTGGATGTTTTATTACAATGGAATGTTAAAAGACATAATTTTAGTGAGATGAGTAATTTTTTAAAAGTACGTATTATATTCCAAAAATATTTTGGAACATTTAAGAAGGAATTAAGTAGCTATAAAAAAAATTCTGTATAAAAAATATATTTCGGAATTGAAAATTATCTATCAATACAATTTTTTAAACAGGGAGTTATATTATACTTTTGGTTTTTCAACTGCTCATCAAATATTTGATGTGTACTATCTTTTAATACGATATTTGATTAATTATTAAATAACATAAATTTTATAAACAAATATTTCTTGACTGCATTTGCGATAACATTTTTTTTTTGTTTTTTTTTTCTTCGTGTGGTCTGCACGAGAGCCCTGTACATAAGAATTGGATATCTGAGGGTATCGCTTGTTTCATGTCAACCTGGGGGACAAATGGAGAGACAAAAAAAGATACGTTTTAGTATTACAGATGGGGAAATTACGGAAAGTACCGGTTATAAGAGACTTATATGATCACCCCTCGAGCTATACCACACGCAGTAGGGTGCACAATTTTCCAAGAATTTTGTACGCTGTTTCGCACGCATGGCCACGAACGCTTGCCAATAATGAATCGTACGTACATTAAAAAATACAGGAACGAACCATACCGCTTTTGTTGACTCGTATATTATTTACACTTTTTTTTCGAAAACGTTAATCGAACTGTATGAGAGTCTAAAAACTGTTTGATTCCACAGGTGTTTTTTAGTGGGCAAATTGGTATGAAAAAATCGCGATAATACACGTAATTAGTACAAATGCTGGCCACGTACGAGATTTTTTAAAAGTTGATGAATTATTGTTAAAAAATGTTGTTGATAAATTGTGATCTCGTAAGTATTTAAAGAACGGAACTGGATCTCCTCGAAAATAGCTCATCCAAAATGTAAAATAATAAAATGCACTTTCAGTATTTTGAATTTTCATTTTTTCAAAAAAAAAGAAAATGTTTTTGCAATATTTTTACGATACGTTTTTCGAAACATAGAAAATTATAAAGGAAAACTCTTGAAAAAGTACGATTTTCGATTTAAATGACATTTGAGTAATTTTTTATGGACAAATGGATAAAGATATAAAAAATATTGTACTGTCCTGAGATAAAAAATATTATGATGTACCTACTTTTTGTTCAAATTTAAATCGAATCGGACTAGTTTTTATGATATTTGACACTAGATATAACAAAAGGCCAGAAGGAGAATTTGCAATCACCATAACTCGTTTAATTCTTTAAGCAAATCTTTTGTTCAAATTTCAAGTTTATACTGAGATCTTAAGAAAACTCCCAGATTATTCATATCTTTCATATACATATTTTATGTACAATAACAATTCTTACATGTATCTTTTTTTGCAATAATGTTTATTTTTTAGCACACGTCGATTGACGCATTCCAATCCTCTTAATTCGATAAAAACCAAACAATCTATTATCACACCCACTTCCTAGCCTTATCTTATGTTTTTTAAATATCATAAACCATTCTCGATGACGAGCTTCTGACCATCTTTCGTATTTGATAAACAGCGATTGGTACGAATCAATACATAACGAATACGTGATGGATTCTCATCCAGGAAGAATTCTACTTCTTGACACAACAGGGTCGTTCATAATACATATGTATTTTCGATTCATCACGTCTTCTTGTATTGTTATGGAAATCGGTGCAACCTCGTCTCATGTTAAGAATGTTCCACATATATGTGACGTGCATACATGGTGTACCGGAAGTCGAACAATAGATGTTTACTGAGTAAATAGAACTGACAATTCTGAAGAGAAAAGTCCTTACCCATTTTTCTCTATGATGCACCGTTGCTTTGATATCGAATTAAGAAGTTGCAACCAATCCGGCGAGTCTCCCCACCATACCTGTCTACGTAGCGATATCTTATTGGACGTTGTTAATAAATAAATAACTGAAGAATTATGGGTCGGAGAGAAAAACACATGATGAACTTTCTCTTCAGAATTTAACGATGCATGTAATGACCAAGAACCAAAGTGACTTTCGGTACATTTTTTGTATAATGTCGTATATACATAATATGTATGAGTACTTCTATGAGTGCGTAGATGGCAGTTTTCTAAGGCCACGTCAACCGATCTTTCCAGTCCAACGAGCATGATCGTTTTAAAATGAATTTAAAACGAGCTTTAGATCGCCTTGCGCTATGCGCTCCTGTAGATACGTCATATCTCTTGTACATTTTCATGTATAATGACGAGACAATTGTTGGCAGTTAGACTTGCGCCTCGAAATCCGCTAGAAATATGGCCCGTTATCGCGATATTCATTATAAAACACTTCCTTTCATTAAAGGGACAGAAAATAACGTAGCACTTTGTATGGGCAAGTAGGAGTTGGAAACCTATGTCATTTTGCCACGTGAAAGATACGATTTGAGGATGTAATCAAAACGATGCAGACGGGTAGGCGGGCCCAACCCCATTTATCAATTAGCGTCATTCTCCACTAAAAATAAATCCTTTATGCTGCCAAATTTGTCTTCCCGAAAATTGTAACATTTTTTTTTGCTTAAATGTGCGCTGGTTCTAGTCTTATTATTAATTGTGTAATTATTATTAACATCCAATTATTGATAACCATTAGTATATTAATTGATTGATTATTAAACGTATAACGATGATTATTATTATTATTACCTAGTATTTTTTATTAACTGAAAAAAACAAACTGAACCATATTGAGCAATGAACATACGAAATTTTAAAAAAATATTGTAGAGTATAAATAGCACAAATTAAATAAACTAAATATCAAAACAATAACTAAAATAAAATTATACTACTATTTTATCACCGATAATTTAATACTAATAAAAGTAGATTAAACAAAACTAGAAATTTCAATCGGTCAAATATCAATCAATAATTGTTCAATAAGAACTGCTCCTCGAAGGAAAAAATGAAAAAAAAAAAAAATGTTCGACCGTGACAGGACTCGAACCTGCAATCTTCGGATCCGAAGTCCGACGCCTTATCCATTAGGCCACACGGTCAGTTGATGAGAGTAGTCACAACCATGCACTTCAGTCGCCTCGGAACAGATCATTCTGGCTTTAATCGATACTTTATTTTTAATGCCTATATTTTTTCAACATGTGAACAACTGTACAACCCATAAACATTGAAAAAACGTGAAAATAATCTTTTCTCCTCAATAATAAGAAATGGTACGGGAAGTTTCTTTTTTATCGACCATCGATCATATACATATCCCGTACCGACAGATTAACTATAGGTAACCTGTACCTGAAATCTGCATAACCGACGATTGCACATCTCGAGATCGGTAATACAAAATTTTTAAATTTATGATTCTCAAGTTACGATTGAGTGAATTTTTGTCACGTTAACAAATAAATAAAAATAACATGTTAGCGGCCGAACGAGGTTTTTAGTCGATAATTATAAAAATCGTGCTAAATCAAGGCAATGCAAAACAGTGATTTTTATTCTGCATAACCAGCAATTGCACATGTCGAGCTCGGGGGTTCCATATTTGTAAATTAGGTATATTTAAAAATCACGATAAAATAAATGTTTTTAAAATTGTAAAACGTGTATAAGTAAAATATTGTCTGAAAAGAAAAATATCAGACATATTCAAAACTGAACAATTTTCTTTACTCGATAATTATAAACTTAATGCAAAATGTTGTGATTTTCAAGGTAAAAATTACTTCTCAATTAATGTCAATTAACATAAAATATATTAATCCTGTATCACTAAAAAAAAGTATCTTATTATTACCACATAACAATGATACAATTATAATAATTGTATCATTGTTATGTGGTAATAATAAGATACTTTTTTTTATGAATATATTTAATATTTATCAACACTAATTAACGAGTAATATCAAACGTAAAAGATTATTATAATTAATATTTTATGCTTTTATTGACAGTCTAATAATTTAAATTTTTAATAATAAATAATAAATTGACAATAAATAATTAACGAGTCACTTTAATATATTAATTGACGTTAATTGACAAGTAAGTTTAATAATTGAAATCCATCAACTGATATCAGTCAGCTATAGCTTTTATACAATTATTGTATAATGTGTTGATTAATTTCAACTATATTTATCCAGCCTTACCAGATCAATGTGTGACAATAATAATTATCCATTTTACATTATAAATAATAAATGATTATTAATATCATCTTATTATTCAACAATACCATTAATAGCAATATAATAAATTTGCATAAATTATTATAATATAATAAATAGGCATAAATTATTACCATTATTTCATCTCATTGTCACATCTATACAATAACAAAAAATATATAAAAACTACGTCATCCCTGCAAATAAAACTTTTCATTTTACCAAAAGAAATTCGAAAACTGAAAAAAAAAATGCATCATTAAAGAGAATTCTTATCGATATTATTAATACAGAAATTAGCCGAGAATTGTCTTCCTCGGAAAAAAAATCATTTAAGCTTTTTTATCAAGCACGATACTTCATGCTTCGAATGAGCAAAGGAGAGGTTTAAAAAATAATAAAAATTTTGTGCTTGATCAAACGCAACTATCGATCCGCATCTCCAGAATGAAAAAAAGCGCAAGCAAGTAAAAAGAGTGGGTAGGGGTGTAGAGGAGGAGGGGGTGGGGGAGAGGGAGATGTTTCTCACTTCCTCTCATTATTATAACAGCAGCACTCGGCGGAGCAGTCTCGATGGCCCCCGCGGCTGGATGCCTGCGAACCTCACCGTTGGGGTCTTTACCCTCGTTTTAATGCCCGGGCAAAAGGGGATGAACGCTCTGTGACGAAAGCCTACGAGCGCCTTCCGCGTGCGAGCACGCCGACGATCGCGCCTATTTTATCCCGCGGGAACATTGAACGAAACGAAAATAGTATTACTATAGGTTTCGACGCGTAAGCAGTCAATACCCGTTTTTTTTTTGGCCAAAAAAAAAGGAATAAAAGTCTGTGTACCTCTCGGCCTTTGGATATTGAGGCTCCTTTTTGCGGCAGTGATCGAGCATCCGAGAGGAAATAAAATTTTGGCTTGATCAAAGGAAAAATGGAGAAGGGTTGAAGACTCGATGAACAAATGGGAAAGAAAGTGGAAAATGTGGTCTACACCCTTAATGGACTCGTTTAATTCGATGAGGAATAAAGATCGAGAGGGATTTTAAATGGTGAAGTATTCGAGAAAATCGTGGATATGGTCCTGTTTTTTTGTTTAATTGTATTTGGTTTTTATTTAAAAATTTGGATCACTGATTTACATGATTTTCGAGCTGAGAAATTTGAGAGAGATTTTGGAAGTTTTTTGGCTACAGAAATTTGGGGATATAATTGAATGTTTTTGGCACAACGAGTTTAGGGGTAAAATTGAGAGTTACCAACATTTTGTGGTGAAATTACGGTTTGGGAATTTAGGGTTAAAATTTTGAATTTTTTGAAACTTGTTAACCTTTTTGAAAATTTAATATTTTTGTTTGGAATATTTCTAACAATTCAAATTATATTTTTTAGCCTCCTAAATTTGAGGGATACAAGTCAGACATTTTCAGTCCCGAAAAATTTGGAGTCGTAATTAAAATTTTTTTGAAAATATTTGTGGGTAGAATTAATAGAAGAATTCTTGGGTTACAATTCGGCATAAAATTGTTATCTACTTTTTAAAAACTTGTATCTAATACACAATAATTTTATTTTATTTTATTTTATTTTATTCGGATCTAAGTAATATATTATTTAATACTATGTACATAAATTAATAAATTATTTAATTTAATTTAATTTCATGGGAAGTAATTTGATTCAATTCAATTGCAGCACGTGGGGTTAATAGTGGCAATCCAAACGACGGGGGACAAAACGGAGCGTGGTGAATGTACAAAAAAAAGCGAGCTCCGAAGAGAATTAAAAATGGAATTTTACAATAGATTAAAATGTATGAAAATTCGAATAACTCGAATTTTAATTATTCACGAAATTGTTTTTTTTTCGCAGTCAAAATTCGACTAATTATGATACTTTTTCGTAACTATCTCCAATTTAATTAGAATTTTTCACGACTATCTACCTGTTTTGTCCTATTTCCATTTTTCGAAAATTAACTTCAATGGACCGATGTAATTTATATCTCAATCCAATTTGAAATTTTTTCCATTACATTTCGATTTGATCTCCTCGTTTGGGTTATTTGGGTATTCGGTTTGGGTTTGGGTTTGTGCAAATATTTGAAGTAGTTTATTTTTGTATAAAAAATTCAATCATTTTCCAAAGCCTCTCATTGTCACCATTTAAAAAAAAATATTTCAAAAAATAAAAAAATCAATTTTTTTTAATTTTTCATGCCTATCCTGTTTTCACCCTCGTACACCTGAATTCATCCAAATGTCCATTAATACTCCAAACAAACAAAAAATGTCCATCCCATTACCATCGAAGATCCAAAAATCGAAATTGGTAATTCAAGTTTTCCAGCACAGTGATCGCTAGAAGTGCTTGAAAAAAAAAAGGAAAAAAGAAAAACAAACATTCAGCTCGTAAATTCGAACGTGAAAAAAAAGGAACCCTTGAATTTGGGGGTATCCGAAAATTGGCCAGCTGTGTACTTTGTGCAGTCGTTACTACCCCCTCCCTCTCGTCCTGGTATTGCCATACCTGTGACGATTGCGTATTTTTGGATGAGTGCGAATTCGTACGTAGGTAGCAAAACGACCGGACGAAACAACCCTTTCCTGAGAAAAGACAACCCTTGCGCCCTTTTTCTTCGCAGCGATGGATTGGTCCTCGTTTTGCGTCTGATCACGTATGGCGAAATCCACTTCGTTACACGCTTCGAACACCAGCCGGTTCAACAATCGAATAACACTCGTTCAACCCCCTCCAACCAACTCCAACCCTTGATCGATATACAAGGACACAACGATTGCAATTTTTCGCCTTTCTTTTCCCCCCTCAACGTTTTATTTACCCTCCCACGTTGTTCGAACAACCTTTAATTGGCTACTCAAAATCTCCATACGAAAATTCGAAAAGCTGTGAATTTTTCAAAACAAATTTTATTTCGTTTCAA
>JAPYZI010004163.1:0-14671 GCA_030523105.1 Ophioninae sp. A BG-2022a
TTTTTCCATACATACCCCTTTGCGTTTTTTTTAGCGATTTTTCAAGTGGACTTTCCGGGGAAACTATGAGAGGTATCGATACGAATCCAACGCCATTATTTAAGTTAGGCAAAAACCTTTTCCAAACTCCCCCATTGAACCTCCATAGCATATGAGAAGCCCATTCTACGACCTTTTGAAATTTCGTGATTTTCACGATTCCGGAAAAGTGGCCAGGGGAAGCCGAAAAAAATTTTTTTTCGTTTTTCAACTCTTGAGAGGGTCTATTTAATCGGAAATTTTCTGCTGATTACGAAAATGCCCGAATTTTTCCCAAAATAGAAGATTAGACTGGGAAAATGCAAAAAAAACATTTCTAGAGAATCTTTTTGACATTTTTCTCCCTTTCAAAATTAATAATAATTCAGGGTTGATCCTGGAAGCATACATGCTCGTATCAATCGACTCAGAATTTCACCTCCAACCCCCCATTCCACGGATGACATTCAGTCATGGTACACCCTGTATATACGAACGGATTTGGTTGCCCTAAAATGGCAACCATATATAATGTCCAAAACCCCAGGATTATCGGAACTGGAAGGAGAACCATTGGGCACGCGTTCCACGTCTGCGGAACATTATTATTTTTATTCGCCCTATGGTTTCGTTACCGTTTGGATGTCCAGTAGATTTCTATTGCCGAGACGGGGGCTGATATAGTGAGGGTGACCATGGCAATTGCGAAACGACACGCACACGAAGCTAATTTGGGCGTGCACGACGAGACATAATACCCCGCAACGACATCGATCTTCGTTGCATTCTGTTCATTTCACACAAAAGAACGTGACCCTTAAAAGGAGCTAAAATCGTCACTACGTATTAGGGGGTTGAATAAGTTCTCGCTGATTTTTCTTCAATATTAATACTTTTTAGAAAAAAAAATTTGCGTTATCAAATCCTGGTAATTCTGTACGTTCAGATGGTGTTCGATACGAGTCTTTATGAATCAATAACTCCGATCCTTTGCCTGAAAAATTTTCCGGCTCTTCAGAAAGTCCTTTGTCTTCAACGTCAAAATTTTTACTTTTGAAGCATCTGAACCAATCATTGAGTGATATTTGGGACAGAATATGGTCCCCTTAATCTCAACAAGGATTCTATATTCTCTAGACATCGATTTTTTAAAAATAAAGTAGTGGAGTAAAATTTGCAAAAAAATACTGTTCCCTGCACCAAAATTTGAGATATTTAAAAACCTGCAAAAAAAGGGGGTTTGCACTTTAGCGAACTGGCATACACTGAATTTTAAGCGTACTTACAGTACTACTTTACAAGTGCATTTCCATCGCAAAAAAAACGCACTCAGTTCTAGTAACGCCGGCTGTTTAAAAACAGCGAGAATTTATTCAAGGTGGAACATTTCTCATTCCATGTTGACAGATGGAACGGAAAATCTATAAATGTAATAGACATCGATTTCTTCCTACGTTAAAATGCCTTTAACACTAGATCTGTAAACATTCGATAAAATATAAATGTAGGTCGAACGGATATTTGAATTTTTGGAAGAGGATGTATTATTTCGATGGCAGGGGACATCAGAGATTTTTTTTCCTCCCCCTTAGCATTTGTATATTCTTCGAATGTGTGATTGGGGCAATAGCCGATACGAGAAAAGAGGGTTGTGATCTCTCGAGGAATGACGAAAAGTTTTCCCTCCTTCTTGATCCCACGATATATGCGTAAAAGGAAAATCGTAAAGAGACGAAGGTAGTTTGAGGGGATGAGGGGGAGTGTATTCGATAGGGAATAGCACCCTTTTGAATTCGGGTAGCGGAAGCTTTTTGCGGAAGCAACAGTTCGTGCAATCTTGGTAGTCGAAGGAGTGTGAGTAAAGCTCCGTTGTACTCTTTGGATTCCAGGGCTCGCACTCGCCTTTCTTCCTCCGCAACTCCCTTCTCCTAGCTTATCGAAAGCTATGACTTTTCGATTGATTCGTGAATAGAGTGGAGAAAAGAAAGAAAGAAAAAAAAAACGAAGCCTTTCATCTCGGTTCTCAGCGTTTCGGAATAGTAAACAGAGTGGATCACATCGAAAAAGTCAGTCATATCCGCAAAAGTCCTTTTTCTCCAGAGTTCGTTATCGTCTCCTGACGTATTGCTAAAACGAACGATATTTGATTCCCTAATTTATACATTTTCGATGAAACTTCTTCATCGCTGATTTTAACGATCGACTCCCCTTCGATTCTTCTGGATATCGTTCGAAGTGGTCTCTTGACCTACACGAAAAACAATGTATATCGTACTCGATATTTTTCATTGGCCCTACGCCGAGAGACACAAAAGATAGCGATTCACATGAATTCCTTTTGGGTAGCGTATCAATCGATTTTTATCGAAGGAATTTCAGGTCACTGTTCCCAATCATCAACCTCCATGCTCCACTATCCATGAAACAGAGAGGTCCTTCCTTTCGCTTCATCGTTCCATAAATATGAGAAAGGAAGAGAGAAAGAGAATAAGAGGCAGAAACGTCGTTAAGCTTGCGTCAGACGTACAGTTACCGTCTTTGAACTCCCTTCTTTTAGGATCACTTTTTCACTAGAATTCTCAGAGAAATACGGTCACTCAGGCGGTCCCAGAGGGCTGACGTATATTCCTACGAAAGAAAACCCAAACCTCCTCGCGTACACATTTTTGCGTATAGATGTATATTGTCCTCTGTAAAGTTCTCGGATTTTCCTGACGCCGGAAGTTACCCGACTGATAGTGGCGAATCGAGATGGAGAACGACTTCAGAACCACCTGAACAAGAACGACGTGACGTATGTGCAACCCGATACACTGGGATGACTTCTGGTCCGCTTGTCCGAATATTCGTTTATAAAAATGGGACCGATATATGGATGTCGCAGGAGTAGATTATTTTTTGCCTAATAGGGAAGTTAGGGTATTTACGTTATGCAAATGTAAAGTGACGAAATTGGTGAGAAACGTTGACTTCACGGACAGGAAAACAGGTCACGACGTAAGCCAATATTCAAAGAAGTGGAAAGGTTCAATCTGGAATTTCACGTATGGGTTAGGTGTGCGTTGACGTTCGTGTAGAGTCATTGACGATTTTACCACCGTTTGAGCATCGTCTTACCTACCTTCAATCCATGGTCCAACCTCTTACTACCCTCGTACGTATATACGTATGTCTATGTACTCGGATTCGCTTTTTCTATGTTGGGTCGACCAACTTCATCCATCGAGCGTTCTTGTGTCATTGCCATATCCTTCCTCTTCTCAAAACCATCTTGCGCGAAACCTCCTTGAAAATGGTTTTTCTCCTTCGATTCTCAACCGTACAGCTAACTGGAATTTCTTCTTATCCTCTTTCAACCTTTTCCGTTTCCTTCTCGGTCTTCTCTCGTTTCTCGGTCTATTCTCGTTTTTCAAGACTTCACTATCTATCTCTCATTTTGTGTCCGCGAATGGAATGCGTTTTTTTTTTCATTCTTTTTTTTTCGAGACGTCCCTCTTATTTTCCATATTGACAGACTACCTTCGATTCTCCCCTGCTTCCGGAGACTCAAGTTTAACGTTGACAGAACCGATGCTACAAAGATCAATTTTTTTTTTACCTAGCATTTATACACGAGCTGTATTACGATTTGTATCGCATGCTGAAGAACGATTACTTTCGCCAGTCATTCAATATCTATACGCAACCCAAATTCGCTTTCACGTGCAGCACATTTCCGGCGATGTGGATTTTTCCTTGACTTCGTACACCCAGCTCTTGGCATGTACATGATTGGAGTGCACTCCAATCACGTTCGAGAAGTAAACGCTTCTGTCAAATTTACGATTGTTGCGATCCACTACGTTTCATCATTGATCCAAACATCATGGATAAAAAATCGTGAAACGTTTCGAAAAATATTCTTAAAAATGATTAGACTGGATTATACGATATTTATATTTGATTCTAACATTACTGCAGGTACGATTATAAAAATACCATTATCAAATCATGTTCGTAATTGATGTGCCAAAAATCTGGGATTGGAAACGCGATTGCCACTTTCCAAAAACGTTATGACTGACATTAGCAGGTATTAGAGAGATTCAACTAATTTCGAGGAATGAATTGGAATGGAGGGAACATGAGCAAGCGTTGGTCTGGAGAATGTCACGACTGTTGGGGCGCGAGTAGACACATCATATTTCCCTTGTGGCTGAACAATACGACCCTTAAAGCTGCCCATCAGAATTTCCAGTCTATTATGTATATATATATATGTACATATACAGTGGATAATACAGGGAAGCAGAGTTATGGAGTCTAGGAGGGACCAGAAACGCGAATAGAATTTTTCTATGAGGAAATAAAGGTGTTGGTTCCTGGATAATCCTTGCGGTCCGAATTCCCTTTGCGCTCGTGGACGTTCTTCAGCTGTGAATGACGAACGTTTAGCGTGAGCTTCTCACACGTTGAAACGCTTCGTCGAGAGCTTGGCTACATATTTACCGTGAAAATATAAAAACTTGTAAATGCGATATAGTTGACAGCAAATGGGAAAATTTGTTGAATGAGACGATCAAAAAAAGGGAGACAGAGAGAGAGAGAGAGAGCGAGAACTATGTACGAAATCAGTGGGAATTCGGGTATTATAAGACCAGAAATTATGGTCCTCGGGCGAGAAAAGACTCGTCGCGTATATCCCTCGAAAGAGTATCAGTGCTTGTATTGACGCGATTAGTGAAGTGCGTGGACAGGCTTTGCGGCTTGCCAGATCAAGGGATTAAACACACCGTTAACAATGCTCGGTGTACCAGTGCAAATACCGAACGCGTGCAGGACACTTTTAGATCCCTGGTCAAGCAATCCCATTATTATGTTCTCTTCGAAAATCCATTATTATATCAATCCTCAAAACTACACACACGCGCACTAGGGGAATTTCGTTTCAACGTCACCAGCAGTTCATCAGGTACGTTCAATATTTTGTTCATATTCATTAAACTTCTTCCCTTTCTAAATACGATAATGAAGAAGCCACGAAAAACGAGCGATTATTAGGGAGACCTGATTTTACGACTAATTTCCACTATTCGATAGGTAAAAAGTATGTTCCTGACGACCAGTATTCACGCAATGTTTACTCAACATTCCGAGGAAACGTTTTAGCCGATACTGGCTATCGTTGGTGCTTTTAATAAATTATACAGACTGCCCAATAATATTTATTTGGTCAGATAAATTTATAATTAATATCTAAATATAAATTTGTCCCTGTATTTAATTATAATTATTTTTTTTATAATGTTGACGTTTCATTCTGACAGCTAAAAAAATCTTTACTGCACTAAAAACGAAAACTTTCGGGTGCTAAACGTACTTTAGGTTCCTTATGGCCAGTACAAGCGCGATGTTTACCTAAAATCGTTACGAAGTCTTTTAGCCGATACTGGCTATCATTGGTGCTCTTAATAACTTGTACAGACTGGTTAAAAAAATTTATTTCCACAGATAAATTGATAATTAATATTTAAATATTAATTTGTCGTTTCATCTATTCATAATAAGAAATTTCATATAATTTGGTCCTTTTATTTCGACAGCTAAAAAAATGTTCACCAACCTAAGAACAAAAACTTTCGGTTATACAACGTACTTTAGGTTCCTTACGGCCAGTACCAGCGCAATGGTTACTCATAACCTCTACGCAGTTTTTAACTCGATACTGGCTATCATTCGTGCTCTTGATAACTCATGCAAAATGCTGAACGAAACACGAGAGTCGCACGAATCCGTAGCAGGTAATAAGCTTTCGACGTTTCGCTCCAGCTACGCGGGCGACAAGCTGCAGGTGAATTAATTCGTAAAATTGTTGTGTTAATTAAAAGCGAAATGACGCAGTTATTGTCATTGCGCGGGCTCATATTCAGAGCCGGACACGTGTGTAAACAAGAAAACATAACGCGCGGAGAATAGCAAATGAAATGGTCCCATCAGTTCACAGAAGCCGTGTGCAGCCTGCCGACCCCCGACACACGCCCGATGCATTATTAATGCGCTAACTTCGCCTCGGTTATACCTTTTGGAACAATGTTTATACATATCGGTGCGCATTTGTGTGTACCCGCGTGTGTGCGAACGGATGACCGCGATAGTACAAATCCGGTGTTATCAATCCTACATAAATGATATCCGTAACGCCCCGTACTTCTACCACGTCACTCTTATATTTAATTCGCTCAACTTTGTTCCTGCTTCCGGTTCCAGGTTTTCCCGGCTAATATCGATGGACCGTTGTAGGGAATACGTACGTTCTTTATTAATATTGGACACACTTTATCGTCCCTCAACTTTCAATCACGACACAGTTCGGATTTCAATCCGTCAAAATTAACAAATCCAAACAAATTTTGGTAAAGACATACAAAAATTTGTTATTTCGGGAAAAGCGACTTCGTAAGCTCTTGAATTACTCGCATATTTATAATCTAAATATTAAAGTTTTAAAAATAGTAAAATATTGCCGATGTCATTGGGGATGGAACAAACAATCGTAAAACTTGTAAAAAACATATGAGATTCCTAAATAACGAAGCGTTATCAAAAGTAGACAAGCCCTCCAGAATCAGCCTTCACCTGGCAGTCTTTTTACGGTTTTGGATGGTGGTTCTGGTGCCACTGTTGGTTTTCATTGTTTTTTATTATACGACCTTGGTGACTGCAAACGAGGTCAACGTTTACCCTTTGGACAAAATTTATCCAATTACCTATCATGTCCTATAGATGGGTCGGTGTTCGTACCTAAAGCTAAAAGGAGTCTGAATTCCGACTAAACTTTCAATGGTACAAAGTGAAACTCGACTTTCGGTTTTCCATCGTTCATCAACATAGCGAGAACTCCGAGGTTTGATCCACTCCCAACATCCGCGATCCCAATCCCGCGAAACCTCCAGTACGAATCTCCACATCCAACTGTTCGTCTCATAGGGAACAGCGGGGTCAGAAGAGGGGTCGGCAGTTGGACACATCAGTTATTCCGACGAGTGATCCAATTTTGGTGAAACTCCGGTAGGAACGGAAGCCCCCAAACCCCTTTAGCTATCCTCCGCGACCCCCGTCCGACTGAATGACCACCATTGCTAGGATCGCTCCTCTCGCAACCCCGCGATTAAACCATAAATGTAAATCGCCGGTGGTTCAGCAATTGCGAGCCGGACGATTGTTGGGGTCGTGCTGTGAGCGTAACATTCATAAAGCATACCTATGTACTGATATAATGGTAGATTATGCGACGGTTTTCGTTTGCATATACAGTAGCACAGATGAGCTCGGTGCGAATGAAAAACCATTCGTAATCATTTTACAACGACCCAATCGCGAACAGCTACGCGACGGACTTCATTTTTATCACCGCAAAGAGAAGATATCATTTTTTCCGTTCGGGTATCAATCCAACGGAAATATTCAATCGCGTTTTCGTTTTTTCTTTTCTTTTTTTGGAAAGTGTGAAAAACGAGAAATTTCGACGCTTGGGAAATTCTGGGTTTTAATGGTTTATGTGTGGTTCAATGATCTATTAATCGTCCAGCGAATAGATGCTTTCCAATTCTCGTTCAAACGTAACGCAATTTTTTTAAGAACGATACGGCACTCCGTTTGAAATCGAATTCATATTAATAAAAATAATAAAAATGTCAATGAAATATAATTAGAACGTCAATTGTATATCATTAAAATGTCGATTAAATGTCATCAAATATTTCAATTGAATATCATTAAAACGTCAATTAAACATAATTGAAATATCGTACTTGATGAATATCCAAACGATAATCATTCAATAAATATCCAAACACGATGAAACGTAAAATACCTGAAGATTATCCAGGCGATTGGCAAGCGAAAGAGCGGATGGTAAATATACGATTCGCCTTTCTCAACGAAGCAAACTCGACATCTATAAAACGACAACGTTGAAAAACCACCGCCTTTCGTCCAAAGCGGTCCGGGTTACGCTCGGAGCTGGCTGTACGGAAAGGCCGAGGTAAAAAAAAAAAGGAAGATAAGTTATATACGTATAAACGTGGGGTAGAGAGTGCGGTATGCGCCAGAGGTACCAGGAACAGGGTGCAAAGAGGTTTTTACCACGGCTGTACACCACGAGGCGTAAGAGGGTTTTCGCGCAGATCCGCGTCGGTTCTACGTTGGAGTGGCTGCTGATGGTCGAGTAGAGGTTGCCAGGCCGTTGTCACGGCCACTACCAACGTCGCCGCCAAACACCACCCTATAGAAGTTCTCGAGTGCGGCCGTAACGTTTTACGTGGGGAAGAACCGGCTTAATTAGAAAATGCTTGACCCTCGTAAAGCGAAAGGGCCTACACGACCAGGCGTGACTTCCAGCCACCTTCCGTACTCTCCTATACTCGCGTGTTCCGTAACCATCACTAACACACGGACTAACGCCCTCCGACTCGTTCTACTTCTGTACTCCGTGGAGCCCGGCACCTCTCTACCCCATCCCAAGCTTTACGCTTCGTTTCTGAATATTATAATTTACATCGGTTAGATGGCTCTTGTTCGCGAGCCCTCGGCGCCACTTCCGATCTGGTACCTTTCCTGCTCACTTCCGGCCCTACCCTTCCGACACTTTCCTCTCTCTCTCTCTCTCATCATTCTCTTTGCCAATCTTTCGATGCAGAAATCCACCATTATCGATTTTACGTACAGCGAAGCCCTAGCCTGATTTAGGAACCTCTAACCTCTTTTAGTAACCTAGATGACTAGGAATATCACGTAATCTTTATCGGGCTTGAACATTGAAGTTTCCTGAAGATTAAATGATGATCTATCATTGATGACCAGGAACAACGCCTCGTTTGTTCCTGGTTGTTTCTTGATTCATACCCTACAGGATTTCCTGGTCGTTTACCGCTTGTTCCTCGGCTGGTTCCTAATCAATTCTCCAGAGGGAATCTGGGATCAGAATCTATAGCCTCAGATCCTAGACTTGCATTGTTAACCAACCTTGGAGCCCCGACCACGGTTTGGTATCATCTAGGAAAAGGCAGATCAGGAGCAGTACTTCTGACTGAAATAGCTAAACCGTTTTCCAGGTTTCGACGGCCTTCATACAATCGTACAGTTTGCTACAGCGCCCGATAGCCCACTTTGATTCAACGCGAACGAGCTCCTCGATAAGCTGTAACAACTGACAACCCCGTTCCTATTGCGTCGCTTTAGAATCTCTTCTCTCCGAATAGGAATTGCGCCTCCTCCAGGTCCTAACAATCCTCGTATGAGCCTTCCACCAGTATAGAAACCCTCTTATCATCCAACCTCCTCTCTGCTGTTTAGAATACTTCGGAAGTGGCCATTGCTCTCGTCCATACAACACGCAAGAACTAACCATACCAGCATTCGATCTATTTCCAATCCACGAGCATTCCAAAGCTCCGTGCTCCTCCCAAAACGCATATTCCACCCTTGCCTTCCATTTCATCTCCCTAAAGTTTGTCCATTGCGCAACAATCCATCCCAATTGACTACTCCAACTACATCCACGTTATTTTCCTACGTTCCGGTTCAAACCTACCCCAGCAATTCGAATTTTGAGCAGACGCTGAATTTGAGATCAGATCATCGTGATGCAGCGGTTCAACCAGAGCTGTAATACGACATAACTTTGGACCCGGGAAATTAGCTCCGTCCATTTTTCATTCATTGGGAAAGAGACGGTGCTGGATGCGTAGCTTTACTGTAATGACGATACACACCGAGACGTATCGCTGGAGTTTCTCATCGCAGTAGTCTAGCAATTTTTAGAAAATGGAACTGCTGCTAAACGCGATCTCAGTACGGTGTATGATCATGATCAAAAACTCTGCGTGAGTTAGTGACACTCACGAAGTACGTAATTAATATTCAGTAATTATCAGTACGCCGAAATTTTTTGTTTGGGTTTGTATGGACCAGTCGAAAGGAACCTTTCAAACCAAAGGTCCGAGTCAACCCTGCTCCATCTGAATAGGGGTCACCAGCACCATAATTACAATCGTTCTTGCAAGCCCCCACGCGTCACTACGATTTTGAACACGCAATAAGTTTTCCCCGCGTGGCCTTGATCTCAATATACCTAGAATGGTGTATTTGTCTGGGTTGTACTTAATCGTGATATACCGAAATGACGGACGCTTCTCGCAGCTGCAAGGAATTGATTAAGCGGCACTTTAGTTCCGTTTTCCACGAGGAGTGGAGATGGCATCTTCCGAATGCTGAAAATTAGTCATCCCGCAGTGTGTGCGCAGCGGATTAAGCAGCTGTCGCGCATAGGTTTACTATACGTACGTCCTGCGTACGTGAAACCACACGCATACACAAATACGTCAGTGTAAATAAGCGCACGTGCGTTTGCCTGGCTTTGGCACAATCTCACGCTCTAATTGTAACGGTTTAATGATCGCTACCCTGCGTCAGGACCGTAGTGATGAGTTAGGCACCGAAGAGTCTACACCCACATTGATCGCTCCCATCCAACATACGCCATTTGGTTTCCCACTCTCCCTAGTTCTCTTTCTATCAACCACTCTCTTCAGCGATCCTGCCCTTTCGTCCCTTTTGTTCGCTAGGTGAGTATCCGTGCGAGAAATAGACCACGCTGCTTGCTGATGATTGGGTTGACAGGAAGGGCGATTTAGAATAGAGGGACAAAACTTTCGTTCCCATCTACTCCTCGTAGTTCGGATCGAAAACACACGTCCCTGGAATTCGACAGTCCCTTCCTACCACCCCCCAATTAACCATTATAGTACAGCCCTTTTATTGATCTTTAATCTGTTCTGAACCGAGGCCTGGATTAAGCTCGCGTTAAGAGGGCTTTTGCAAAAGCCACACTCTTTTCTATCAACGTCCCTGTCGTTTATTACCACTGCCACGGTCCTCGACCCTTCAACAATTACTTTCAACGTCGACCTATTTTATTACCTCGAACATTGTTGTTTTCATTGGAAAATTGGTACGAAACGCTTTCCCCAGATATTGGAAATTTGTTCTCTGTATTCCTAATAATACCATTTTTACAAAAGTTGCCTTTCATTGAATCGAAAGGAAATTTAAAAAATTTGAAAATTCAGAACGTGCTGGATTTAATTATATAAGTGCTGTATATAAGTCTATTTAATTAAATACGCTTAAATTTTATTTTCCTTTTTATTTTTAATTTAAAACGTAACTGCTCATTCAAAATGGAATCTTCAAACTGATATTCAGAGTATGGCCAGAAATTACGAAAATTTTCGTAATTTTTTTGGAAAATCCTCGCTCTCTTGCCTTGCATACGAATATCCAAACGTCTCAAGTTGAGCTTCGTATTGTTATGTGTGGAGGCAAACTCACGAGGTCCTTTGCGTGTTCGCACAATTTATTTCATAAGCTCGTGGATGCGGACCTTCTACATCTGAACATATATATATATATATATATATATATATATATATATATATGTATTCACACATAAAGAAGCAATATATTCCAGTGGGATAAGAAACGCGTCAGCTACTGAAATATGCAATGGACGGTTTTTCAAACGCTTCGAGGAAGCGAGCGTCCTTTATATTTAAAAGTTTTCCACATATATAAACGACGGTTTTCTGCCCTGCTCTTTTCAGGGGTCTACGTATCCCGCCCCGTGTAGAGATGAGCAGTTTTTCTCGCACGTTTTGACGCATCAGCTCGGGCAGATGCGACGTTACGTTTCAAAATCTTTTCTCCATAAAAATCTTTTCTCGAAATCCAGAGTTCAAGGGTATTTTGTGAATTTTCCTTGATCAACAAATGTTGGCCTGTCGTAGTTATTCGAATTTGATTTTGAATTTTTCATTTGCATTTTATTTAAGGGGTTAAAAGTGAGAGGAAATTTTTGACGATCGTCGATGAAATATCATACCACGAAACATCACGACTATAAAATATCCCCAGGAAGACCGGAAACAAACAAACCCAAACGAACATACAAACACCCGCAAATAAATACGAACGAACCGAAACAAACCCAAACAATGATTTTTTGTCGTGTGATATTTTGTCATCCTACCAAATTTGGAGGTAAAAATCAATCGGGTCATTAAACCTCGAATTTCGTTCATTGATAAGCCGATAAAATAATTGCTCGATGTTTACTTCTACTTACCCCACTTATTTCATTTTCCCTCCCTTCTCTTGTTTTTTCTCCCAACCCTCCGGTTATCGAATGCGCAATTTCAATGTGTGTGTGTGTTTTTTTTTTTTTTTTGGTATCCAATTCTTTTTCGTTGAAGCTCTCCTGCCTTATAACCAACCAGCCAACAACCGGCGCTCGATATCGGAGGCAACCAAATTTCGATTTCAGCTTCCTCCCGTTGGCGAACGATGGGAGGTTGTCGACTCGTTTGCTTCCCGCTATTATCACCAGTATCGGCATTCAATAAATACTTCCATCACGTCCGATCCTTTATTTTCCCAAATTGTTGAGGCGCAACGATATTTGATTGCCCCCTTTTTGTAAATGAAAAAACAAATTTCAAAGATACGCCATTTTACTGGGTATCGTCCTTGTTCTTTTTTTTTTTTTTTTTACACGCTCGAGATCCCCCAGTTTTCACACTTCGTGGCAATTGTTCAATTGCCATGTTGCCATGACGTTTAATGGCTTCTGCCTCTATTGAGGGTCTTGATCCTTTGGTTCGTAATTCCCACACTCTCTGAAGCTTTCCACTACCCCACGTATCCATATTCAGTTATGGTAAATTTCGTGAGTTATTCAATCTACAATTTTACATCTTCATCCACATTTGCACGTGTACACCTATTTACAAAGAGGTAGAATTTGTTTACGACTCCGTTTGTTCGTGAAGAGTACTCTCTGGAAGTACTGATCCATTTTCAATGATTCTTCGACTGATGTATAGCTATAGCACCCCCTAAACGTATAGGATATACATTTTTTCGACACTACTCGAATTTCAGTTCCAAATACCAAAGATTAAAAAACAAAAATAGTAATGTATGAATATATATAAATACAGGGTGTATAGCAAAGATTGATCCGATAGCAAACCGAATGGCTATACAGCACATAAAAGATTTCTCGAATTACTTTGAAATTTGTAATTTTCTTTTGAGTATTTCAATTTAATCAAAATTTGTTTATAAATATTTCACAATAATATATATAATGATTGCAAAATAGGTAGAAATATGTTTGGTTATAATGGTTGTATAATTAATGTAATAAATATTATTAATATTATATATATTATAAAAAATATAAATCGTGTTTTAACAAACATTTATATACTTTATTAACGATTAACGAAGCTCAAGAAAACATTTGAATAATATTCTTATAAGTAATTAACAATAATACAAACAATTATTATAAAATCCATAAAAATATATTTCGTAATAATGAAGATATAATTATTATAAAAAATATTATAAAACGTGTTTTAAGAAAAATGTCACTAATTTATTAACGATTAACGAAGCTCAAGAAAAAAAAAACCTCTGAACCGAATCAACAATGCTTAACAATTTTTGAAATTCATAACGCAGCAACGAACTATTATTAATAAAGCCCTATAATTAAAAATTGCTGTTAAGCTCGACTAGTATTACTCTGCACGAAGTCAATACTACAAAAATCAATATCTACCCCCTCCCACCCCCTTTGAGACTAATGATTTTAATTATCAATTAAAATCATCATTTTTAGCGATCTTTTGACACACGAGAGGCAGGAATTTTTTGAATTTGTTACACGAATGTCCAAGTGTATGGCTTTGGCACAGGTAACCGATTCAACCTTCCAGCTTTTCATTACACTATATCACCGTACGTGTGTACCAAGTGATTCAATGGACGCGTATATAGCCCAACTCCGTTGTACCGTATCGACGTCTAGTCTGACGTCACACTACAGAGTAGATAAAGTCGTGTGTAGGTACGATGCATAATGTGTGCATCCCCCCGGGTGTGTCACCGTATGCATGGGGTGCCTGGCCGCTTCGAACAAGCACTGCGAGTGCATTGGACCACGGAGGTCGCTAGACACATAGTCCTGCATCTATACATGTATGTAGAACTATGTGCCAATCGACCATATACGGGGTGACCGGTCAATTCCAGCTATTCCCTGAAACACGAGAATTTAACCAAATCAAAGTGTGTAATGTAAGTATCAAAATTTAGTAGTTACCGAGTTGTAATAGTTTTACGGATTTCATAAGTTTTCGAGTTCGTTCGGGTTTAATGAATAAATAAAGTTTCAGAGAAAAGTGGTTTCAAAAATTCGCGATTTCTCAAGGATTAAATATTTTTATCAAAAATGACGAACAGGAGGACCTTGGTGCCATCGTCCTGAACGCACACTACAAATTTCATAACGATTGGTTCAGCCGTTTGAAAGAATAGTGGTTTCAAAATCTCGAAGTGGACGGAGGCCTCCTCCAAATGCCTTTAACCCTTTATAGACTCGTTTGACATATCTGTAACAAACCTCAACAATCCCGCTAAAATGTATACTAAACGTTTTGGATAATTAAAATCAATGTCACTGCATTGTAACGTACCACACCGAACATTTTAATACCAAATACAAATCATAGATGGCGGAACTAGTAGTTTTAGCAAGTTCAAATTT